>JANKOD010000008.1:5431259-5443800 GCA_026284645.1 Erythroxylum acuminatum | reverse complement strand
CTATAAAAACAGCGTTTGCCTTTCTTCCCTATACTCTTTATTTAATTTGATTAAATTGTTTTGTGTGTATTAATTCCGTGGTTTTATTGTAGAATTTTACGAAAAGCTTTAAAGATCTATTCAACCCCCCTTCTAGACCGTTTACAATATTAATTATTGAGTTAAAATTAAGAGTTTGTTTAATATTTAAAAAAAATAAATATTTATTTAAATATAAAATTTAACAATTTATTTTATCCTTTGGCCGAATATCCGACTTTTGCTAATTGTATAAAAAAAGAAATGCATCAAAAAAACTAATTTGGTTAGTTTGGTGCTCGTGAATAAATAAATAAATAAATTATATATATATATATATATAGATAGATTGATAGAACAATGTATTTGAACATAAGAAAATAACAACCTAACTGATATAGAATTTGTTATAAATTAGAAGATATTTTAAAAATAAATAACTAATATATAAATAAAAAATAAAAAAGGATACACAATACGGCCGAACGGGTCATGTAATATGCACTTTATGTGTACTTCTTGTGTGGGCTTATTGTTATGAAAAAAAGGCCTCAAATTGGAATTCGGGGTTTTAGGGTTATGAGATACAGTCCTCTTTCTGTATAAAACCCAAAATAGGGACCTCTCTCCCAAAGTCAGAACCCTAAAGCTTCTTCAGTTTTTCTGCCGCCATGGGAAGAAGTAAGTCGGTCCCTCCTTTCTGCCTCTTCAAATTTCTTGTCTAATCTTTTGTGCATTCCACACGCACAGATCTGTTATAGTCGTTCTTTATCATGAATTGATCCATTTTCCTTTATCTCTTAGTCTTTTGGATTTTCAGTTTATTCTGATGTTTAGTGCTTTGCCGACTGTTTTATGTTTTCCATGTTTTACGAATTGATCCGTTTTATGTTTTTAGTTAGTTCATTTCACTGCAGTAATCATTCTGTTCTTAGAACTATCATTGCACGGTGAACTATTTTTGGGAAATGATGTATTGGTTCGCTCTTGCAGAACATAAGTTGCTATAATTTATGTTTTTATAGATTTAGGGTGATTGATAGTTTCTCTTGCTGTAAATAAGATTAGAACTAATATTACGTTAAGTATTTTGTTTGATGGGTAACTTTTGGATATTGTATATGCTTTCAGGGCTCTAGTTGGTGAAAATAATTTTTTTCTTTCCAGCTAAATCTTGTTGTTTCTTCTCTTGTTTTTAAATAGGACCAGCAAGGTGTTACCGTCAGATAAAAAACAAACCATACCCCAAATCGCGGTTTTGCCGTGGTGTGCCTGATCCCAAGATTAGAATTTATGATGTTGGGATGAAGAAGAAGGGAGTTGATGAATTCCCATTCTGCGTTCACTTGGTGTCTTGGGAGAAAGAAAATGTCTCCAGTGAGGCTCTTGAGGCTGCTCGTATTGCTTGCAACAAGTACATGGCCAAATTTGCTGGGAAGGATGCTTTCCACTTGAGGGTTAGGGTTCATCCTTTCCATGTCTTGCGTATTAACAAGATGCTTTCCTGTGCTGGGGCTGACAGGCTCCAAACTGGTATGAGGGGTGCTTTTGGAAAGCCACAGGGCACTTGTGCTAGAGTTGCCATTGGTCAGGTTCTTTTGTCAGTTCGATGCAAGGACAGCAATGGTGTTCATGCCCAGGAGGCTCTTCGCCGTGCTAAATTCAAGTTCCCTGGTCGTCAAAAGATTATTGTCAGCAGGAAGTGGTATGCATTGATTCTAATGTCACCTTGAAACTGTCTTTTTTTCTTTGCTCCTTTTTGTCTAAGAATTTACTAGTCAAATAGTTTGCCTCGTTTTATAAATTGGCGCACCTTCTTGTATTGTTTGTTGTTAGTAATTGTCCTAGGTGGCTTCCTATCATTTGACCCTTTAATTTGGAAATGTCTGATGTCATTGGGCTATAATTTACCCAACTCGGTGCAAAATTCTCTTAGATTGTATGTCAACATGTTGCATTAAAGGGTATTATTGGATAATTACTTGATCTGAATTTTGTTGTTGTTCTGAGAGGCAACCTGCTTGTATTAAATGGCCAGTGATCTTGGAGAATTCTTCTTGATCTGAATGTTTTTGTAGTTTGAATGCAAAGAAGATTCATATTTCTAAATTGTTGGATGACTTTGGTGTTCAGGGGCTTCACTAAGTTCAGCCGCACTGATTATGTGAGACTGAAGGCTGAGAACAGAATTGCTCCTGATGGTGTGAATGCAAAGGTTAGTTTTGTAATTTTGGCTATGCCACTCAATATAATTTTATGGTTGTAATTTTCTTTCCCCAGCTATGTCGTATTCGGAGTCTCTAACTTTGGTTTCTTGGTAAAAATGCACGGGGAATCTAATGACTGCTTTCAATTTCTCCAGCTCCTTGGATGCCATGGACCCCTTGCGGCACGAAAGGCGGGATGCGCCTTCTTGCCTGCTACTGCATAGGCTTCTCATTTGTTTACTGAAAGGAAGTTTCGTTTCGAAAATTGTCATCTAAAAGTACTTTATTGTTTTACAAGGCTTGTGGACTATTTATGGTTATCTTTGTTAATTTTGAAACCGAGGATTTTGAAGATCTAAATCAAGTTTTGCATCAGTATCTGGCTTTAGGATCTTGATTAAATCTTATTCGTTTGGTTGTTGAAATGGTGGTTGATTAGTTCGGTATACGAAATGCCTTGGAAGGTAATTCTAGCATTCTACGAATGATATCCTGAATTGGACGCAGGATGAATCGGCTCAAGAGTATAGGGATAGGGATTGCATGTGGCCTAGTGCCTCATTGTATTACTGGGAGTGTAGAAGCTCTACATTTTTAAGGATTACAAGTCAGTAACTAAGAATGATAACAAGATAAACGGGAAACAAAAGGGTAAGAAACGAATGAAATGGTCTGGGATAATTAATTATAAATTATAAATGGGATTTAAAGTTTAAAATTTTATTTAATTGAATGATTTAAAATATAATTGAAGAAAAAGGTTATTTTTATCTATTAAAATTTAATTAAAAAAGGTTGTTAAATGATTATGAAAATTAATTGAATAATTAGTTAAACTGAATTAAAAAATTAATTGTTTCCAAAATTTTTATAATTAATTTAACTGAATTAATTCAATTTTTTAATTATAATTAGTACAACTATGCTGTACCAATATACTTCTGACGAATAATAGTCAATGAAACTAATTTTAAATAATATCTTAAAAATTAAAATAAGAAAATAACCAAGACAAATTAAAGAAAGTTTTAAATTAAATAATTAAGAAAGAAGTAATACATATTAAATGTTTTAAAATAAAAAATTATTTTCTTTTTTAATTTTTAATTTTTAAAAAGTATTTTATAATATTATCTTTAATAACATTTTGTATAAAGTAATACAATACTAATTAATCCCATTTTAAAATATTTACATTCAATTAAAAATTTTAATAATTAAAATAAAATCTAAAAAAAACGGTTTTTTGGTTTAATTTTCTAATCTTCATAATAGAAGTAGCTGCTACAGTGCTACTATCTAGTCCGATAATTAGTACTGAAAAAGAAAGAAGAAAGAAAGAAAATGGAGGCTCTGGGAGGAACTAGGGAGTAGGGAATAGGGAGGGCGAGAGCGAGGGAGAAGGAGGTTGAGTTGACAATGACATTCGCAGAAAAAAAAAAAAAAAGCAAGCGAGCGGGTATGTTGAATTGAATTGGGTTGTTAGGGTTCGAATCCAATCTATCATCAGAGTAGAATAAAGGATAGGATCTGATTCTCATCTTCTTCCCTTCTTCCGGAGTCTACAATCATGGCATACCACAGGAGGCAGCAACAGCAGCAGCACTAATCAATTTCTTCAAATCCAACAACAACATTTAATTCTTTTACTACTAGTAATTGTAGCAGAAGAAGAAGTGCCAGTCAAGATGAGGACGATGATGGTTACTGTTAAGAGTAATAATACTCGAGAAGATACGACAAGCACAGCAACGACAATATCTCTAGCTAACAAATGTATGTCTACCATCTTGTTTTCTGCTGAAACCTCCGAACTCTTTGCTCCATTACCTGGATGGAATAGCTTCTAAAACTCCATGTGAAATGAGTTGGTTCACACTTGCATTGATATTGACATTAATTGCATTATTCTACAAGTTGTCACATAAGAAGATATACCAATTTGATATTTGTCACCTAACAAGACATCAGTTGTATTTGAAGATCAACACATGATTTTGGATTGAATATGATTGGCAAGATTTTACAGTTGGATCTTGACATTGGTGATGTTTTATAAGTTGATCATCGTTCTATCCCTTAACTTGATTTCTGTTCCTTTAGGCTTTCTGATGAGGCTACAAGTGCACTTGACAGTACAACAGAAGCAGAGATATTAAGTGCACTGAAGTTATTAGCCAATAATCGAACATCAAATTTTGTAGCTCGTAGGCTTAGAACAGCAATGCTGTCTGATGATATTTTTCTTCTGCTAAGGTCCTGAAACACAAATGCTGCTACTCTAGGATTTTGTTGCTCTCTCTATCTGATATAACCATACACATTTTAGAAGTAATGTTTCTGTTACAGCACCATTAGAGCATCTTTCTACACTAGTTTTTAGTCGCCATAAACTATGTTCCCCTGCATGTCGCCATAAACTATGTTCTCCTGCATTTTACTTGAGAAAGCCGTATTGCTAGCGCGTGAAAATACAAAGCTTCTATATCCGCTAGGTAACACAAAATTGCATATGATGTTTTAGGATGTAATGTGTGTTGTTGTTATTACCATCTTTTTATCCACATGTTTTGGCACGTTTGTGTTTGTATGCTACAAACTGGATGCATTTCCCCTTGATCATAAAGAAATCTGAATATTCTAGCAAAAAGGGTGTGATATTAAATCTGATCCAACTTTGATTGGAGTGTGGGATAAATTTGAGATTTTTTAAGCACCTTCTGATCTGCCCTGATATTATTCACTTCCCTAGCTGTTCAGTGCTTTTATTCTTACTTCCATCTTTCAAATGTAATTTGTAGATAACCGTTCTAGAAAGCGGGAAGCGGGTTGATCAAGGACCAGATGAAATTCTCTTGGCCAAGGCTGGAAGATGCACACAACTTTGGACTCAACAAAACAGTGTTGTCAATATGATTGATTCAACCCTTAAATTAGAGGCATGAATGATATTGTCTTCCCACTCAATAAACTTTTATGCCCTGTTTTGTGCAGTATACTAGGGAAGTGTCAATTTAGTTCTGTATTATCTAGTGAGCAGATACAACGAAACCTAAATTAGTCAGGTCTCAGAGGAACACTATACCATGTATGTACAAAGCTGTCTACAGCTGAACTATGGTGAGCTACATATACGGATTGGTTAGTCACAGACTCAGCCATGTAGAATAATGTAGGTGGACCCTAATTGATTACATACTTGAGATTGAATTGCCAATAAAGAATTTTCACTTTTGTAGTTTGATCATTCTCTTGTTACCATTCCCAAAATATATGCAAAATTTCTATCCACCAATGATGCCTAGTTTTGTTTGGTTATTTTTCACTTGTTGATAGTTTCTTGAGTGCACTATTGCATCTTTGCAAGCATATTTGAAGGATAATGCTTCAACCATGTAACACCATGTACAAATTATATTGGGAAAGATAGAACTGCTATATCATTTTATTATGCAAGCATGCTGAGCTTACTTCACTTATTTTACGATATCAATTTTAATGATTCTTTGCATCAACTATGAGTATTGTTTTAAAGTCTTCCTCAATGCCCGAGGATTTCGTGTTGCCAGATATGAGAAGTTAAGATTAGTTAATGAATGCTATGGTTTTTGGAATATGTTTTAAAGCTTACCTTGTTAGATTTGTCGTTATTTAAAACGGCATTATTCTGCTAACTATGTCAATAGATTCCTTTAAAACCAAAAAAGACAAATTTCAAGATTTAATCACCGTACATTTGGCAATTTGAGCGTTCCACGTAGCGTTAACTTCTCACCGACAAGGTTTTCATAATTTGTGTATAAAATGAGTGGTATCTTAGTGTTTGGAACAGTGTGAAGTAACCTTTTAGTGGTCAATATAGGAAATCAAGGTGCTCTGAAGAAGAAGCAATAGATAATTTTCCCTGTATTAGGAGCTTTCCTAACTTTCAAAACTGTTTACTGCTTCCTTTCCTTGTTGGTAAGAGAGCTGATTCGGTAAGTTACTCTATTATGCCTCCTTTTGTACTTGATGCATGGTTTGTGTTAAGAGTTTTAGTGATGCTTTCAACAGGTTTTTTGAAGTTTCTTCTTAGATCTACTCATTGTAATAGTTAGATTCACTGTAGTCCGTAGTTATCTGTTTTTCAAAGTTATTCAACAGGTTGGAGTACAGATCTAAGTCTTTTACAGCAATGGTGGTTCATGCATGCAGTTGTGGACCCACTTTTTCTTAAGGAGTTCATATGCAAAACTGTGTTTGTTTTACCTCTTACTTGATCTTCTGTTCTCTTTAGTGTGACTAGATCTATGTCTTTTATGTGTTAGAATGTTTTATCTCATTAAATCCATGTTTTGATGAGCTAATATGGTTATTGTTCTTCTTGTAGTTGGTAGCTTTTAATTTCTTTTTGCAGCTACAGCCTACAGGTCTTCTATTTGTTGAGTTGATCTATTTATAGTTGAGTTTTAACTACTAAAAAACTATTAAATTAAATTTCCTAGCCAGAGAGTATGAATTGAGACAAAATATTCTCTAATGAAGAGACGATTATTCATGCTAACTTTTTTAATTATTGTTGGTCTTTCTATATTAGAATCCTTGTTATTTTGAGTAAAAATGCAACAAAAATTATTATTACACAAATTCTCCAAAATAGTTTTTTGTTTGTTTTTTTGTTTATTAGCTAATAGAATTAGTTGGATTATATTTTTTTCATTTGTAATTATAATATCATGTAACAGGTACCTGGAGAGGGTGAGTGAGCAGTAATTGAGACTGAAGGTTTGACTTCGGCGGTTACAACTGACTTTTATTTAAGAAGTACAAATGCTTTTGACCATTTTCATTTGTCCTCATGCATCTTTCTCATTTTAATATGAAATAACCTTTATTTCTTATCTCAGAAGAACCAATCGAATACTCGGTAATTAATACCAAATCCTAGTTAGAAGCATGAAAATGAAAGCTTCTCTAAAAACTTTTATTTATTACAAGGGGTGATTTGGTAACATTATCACAACTTATTTCACTTGGTATTATTGTCAAATTAGGACAATTAACTATAAAATTATACCATAACCTGACCTTTGGTTATAGTCTAATCCTCCATTCAAGTTAAATTTCTTAGTTGATACAATGCATATTAAGAATGAGATGAAAAGAATAGAAGGATTAAAACGGACATTAAGAAAGTGACATGAAACTTATTGTTTCTTGTATCTTTCTGTACTCGTCTTGTTAGTTTAAGTTACACTTTTAGCTATATGTGACAAATAACAGTGCTTTCATAAAGCTTAAATTTGTAGTGAGGTTCAAATAAGGAAAAGTGATATTCTTTAATTGTTAAAAGCAATATAATTATGTTACTACCTTCCATGAAATTAATATCCAAAACATGAAATTGGAAGAACAAAAGTCTAAATTGAAAATATATAGTAACCACAATTTGCTATGCAGTCTTGAGTCTTGTAACATTGAATGCATTAAACAATTGTTGATTATATTCCATTGACTGTGTGCCACGTATCTTCATTTATGACAATTTGTCTGGTGCAGGGTATCATTTATTATTGTTTGAAAAAAGAAGAAAGGCATGGAAAGGCAAGAAGGAACAATTACAACTAGCACTGGACGAAGAAGGAGCGCCAGAATATCTGAATTAGAAGAAAAAGCAAGACTTCTTGCTTTAGAGAAAAAAGCAAAAGCAAAAGCACAGGCTAATACTACTAACAACAGTAATAATAAGCGACAGTCCACGAATAAGAGAGGCAACAAGCGCAAGAGCCTACATGACGTGGTAGTAAATTCAGTTTCTTCTCACTTTTTTGAGGACTGTTACTTACTTAAATATTTTATGAAAAGAATAGAAGTGCATTTATTATATTTTACATATTCTCTTCTTTGTCATAAATTTGAGTATTTATTTTATGCTTGTTTTTTTCCTTTTTCCATATTTGCATTAATTTCTGATAAGCAAAAATATCATAATTATGTCATTTAGAGCAGATTCTTGTATATATATATATGTCTTCTCATGCTCATACTCTTACCAATCAAACTTTCTTTCAGCACCATTCTATAGCTAATCAATAGTTTATTTGAGTTGTCCATAAGGTGATTCATATACTAGCCTGAAATTGAAAAATACAAAAGAAGTCTATACTCGTCTGAACTCTACAGTGATAAAATATAGAAAGTTCGTTCTTGTTATCTTATATATTTACTTCAAGAAATGGCGGTATGTAACTGACACTTTCTCTTTATTAAGTGCATGCCATTTGCTTATTATGTTCTATTTGCAACACAATCATCATTGTTCATGCAGGAAGGGGATAGTTCGAGAGCAGCCAACATCTCAACCAGATTAGGTTAGTCTTCAAGTGTTGGCTAATATAAATTAATTGGCTACTTTTTGTTCTTGAGTTGATTATAAAATTTTATTTATCATGTTCAAGATCAACCAACATCAGGTTTATCCCCTCAAAAGTGGAACCAGACGTTGGAATTGATACTCGATATACTACAAAGGTGATATAAATGTTATGGTCTTATTCTTATTTAGAAGAAACTCTTTTCGTTTTTAGTTAGAAGCAAGGTTTTAAATTCTTAACACTAATTACATAGTAATTGTTATTAATACAGGAGAGACACTCATGACATATTTGCACAGGCGATCAATCCAGACGTGGTAATTTTTAATTAGATCATATGTTTCTTGCAAATGTTCAATGGTTATTACTTAATTAACTTTTAATTTGTTCCATGTTAAGGTTTACGGCTATTACAGCATCGTTAAAGAGCCCATGGATTTTGGCACGATGAGGGCTAAGCTTTGGGAAGGAAGCTATACGAGTTTGGAACTATTTGAGGTGAGTTTCACAAAGAAAATGGTATAAGGATCATCAAATAACTTCTAATTATGGCTGATGATACTATATTTGATATGTGGATGCAGCGCGATGTCTCTCTTGTGTGCAACAATGCTATGACATTCAGTTCACCTGCAACTCTGTTTCATGTAGAGGTGAGGCTCTATAAGAATTAATCAATAAGCTGTCGTCATATCCACATTTATATTGCTACTACTGATTCACTTTCTCGACTTTCAGGCTCGCGCTATTAGTGAGCTGGCCAAACAGCTCTTTCATAGCCTTAGAACTGAACCAGAGAAATTTGAGTCGGAGTACTTAGGGACTAGAAGACGCTCTGACAAGAGACCACGGCATGAAAGTAGCGATGGACATGCTTCTTCCAAGCATCCTAAGCAATGGGATGCTTCAAGTCCCGCTTTTACTGCTTCCAGAAACTTGTCTTCATCAATTCCTTCTTCTGGTAACTCTTTGTTACTTTATTTGATTGAATACTATTTTAATTTGTTATCCTTATTTAAATGTGTATGTAAATATCATATGATTAATTGTTGCTAAGCCAATTAATCTTCGCTATAACTTTTCCAGGGCCAAACGAGGGAAACGCCTCTGAAACTGAGAGGCGTGGAACATATAGACCTCAGAGTTCTTATGTGGATGAGGACCAGTTGAGCTTGGCGTCGGCGGTTAATGCTCAAAAACAACTCCAGTTTGTGAGTATTTCTTCTCATGGGATATCGTAATCTCAACATTTCTTGTTTAATTTCCTGCGTATAATTAGTAATTGGTATTTATATATGATATGCTGATGATGATTATTTTCATTTGGGGGTGCCTCTAGAACCCTGACGCAGGAATTGGGTACAGGGAAAGTCTAATGAGATTTTCGAAGGACTTGGGACCAATTGCTCAAATGGTTGCCAACAGAAAACTGGCCCAACTTCCGACTCAACCCTCCTCTTTCGGCTTTGATCAACCATCATCTACTCTTCAGCTGGGAGGTGTCCATCATCAACAACTAAGAGGCCATCAAATGCCTTCCAGTTTCTTTAGTCCTAGCTCACCCCCAGCTGGTGTTGCAAGGTTTAGAGGAAAGATGGCGGAGGATCAGAGCTGTTGGGCTCCTACGACCAATGTAAGTGCTGCTGAGAGAAGCACTACAAGTACAAGTGATTATATGGATGTTGCTTGTGCTTCCTCTCAGAATGTGGGTGGCTCCAAGGATAGCATGGACGACCTTATTTCGACAATTATGCAACTTGGAGACATCCAAAACATTTGTGCTCAAGCTCCCTCTGGTTCTTATTACCCTCTCACAGGAACCGATGATGTATATACTGCTCAGCCTCAACTGTCACATCATCATCATCAGTTCTCTAGTGAGGTGCAAGTGCAACCACCATGGCCAGCAACAAACGACAGCTTAGATGAGACCAAGTGGTTGCCGCCACAAACCAGAGCTGAAGAGGTTCTGTACTTCACACCTAAGATGCAAGGAACCTCATCATCATTCTTCAATACCTTGGACTCCCAAGGGCCAAGTAGTAGTGCTACCAATTATGGTCAATGGAGTCAACAGCAGGCACCATGGAGTCTGGAAGCAATATGCAGTCCTCCTCTTCCTCCTGTCATGCAAGCACAGGAACAGATGATGACGACTCCATGGGACCTTCAGGAGCACAACGTTACATTGGTGGGGCTACAACAATGGCAAGAAAGGCCATTGTTTGATCAAAGCCCGGGGATGAGCTTCAGTGCTCAACAAGGAGCCCAACTCCAACTCCAACCCCAACCCCAGGGTATGCTTGGTGGAGCTGCAGAGACGACATTCACTTCTCGACCCCCCCATCCATCATCTTCATCGGGAAGAGGTACTCAGCAGCAGCCTGACTTGAATCTTCAGCTCTGAACTGATCACTAATAACAAGAGCTTAGAAGATGTAGAGAGAGGGAGGGGATATCTGTCTGATGAACTCTGAGGTCCCCATTTTACACAAGGAGAAGGAGAAGAATAAGAGGGGGGAAATTAGTTTAATTCTTTTAGATTAGCTTTAACTTTTCTTTTGTACATCATAACTGATTGCACATTTTCTCAGATATTCAAAAATGTATATTTATTCATTATGTAAAGTAATGAAATACGTACATTTGCAATTAATTGTAAGTAATGAAATACGTACATTTACATGAAAAACAATGTAGCATGATTATGTCTATCTGCTAGAAAGGTAATGGATGCAGTAGTTTTGCTTTGTGGTTGTATCAAAGTAGACCGATTGGTCTAATTGCTTATAGGTTATTTTCGAATCAAAACATGGTGTAGATAGAACAAACACTCTTTCATTACTTCATACAAGTTCAATCATATTAAACCAATCACACCACGACGTATTAACTCCTGGACCTATCAATTAAAGATTGAATCTGCAAGGAATTTAGCATGCATGTACAGAGAAATGGGATGTTCACTCTTAAGGTAGTTTGGGACAGACAGAACAAAGCGCATTTACAGAGATGATCCAAAAGGCCATGAAATTGGCAGAAGTTAAGATAATCGAAGCTTCTAGCACTATTCCATCCCCTGCGATTCATTGATAGTGAATGGAGAACATGCAGAAGGATCTAGAGGAACGAAATTGAGAAGCAAAGATTCACCTGGCCGCAGATGGACAAGCATGACAGCTTGAAGATGGACGACCATAAGAACGACCACTCAAGCCTTCTGGAAGCTAACTGGGCATCAGTAGGTGGAATTGACTAGAAGTATTAATTCAACTTCAGGAGGCATCTGGAGAGTCATGTAGGAGGAATATCAGGAAGTGACGAGCGTTGAGATGGAGATGAAGAAAATAACAAGGAACCAGAGACTTGCAGTTAAGAAAGCGATCTTCTGGTGGGGTGATGGGTATGCCTTAGTAATCCAGATACACAAAACGGTGTAGCTTTAGTTAAGCTGTTGCGTTATTCCCTAAGAATTCAACAACATCCATACACGCGCGATTAGGGAACTCTTTATTTATAAATATCCAATTTAACTTAAAAAACAATACTTTCCCCTTTGCCATAAGGTTAAGGTACGGATAATGCTTCTGTAAAGTAAACAAAAATTCTCAAGAAATTTGCTCCATCAGACCCATCACCCAACCATTTCATCAATATTTGAGTTATAGGCTTATGATGCCTCTCGAGTGTTCTTCGGTCTCCCGTATGGTTACTGGCCCCAAGATTGAGGACAGTTGATAGGACACAATAATCCTGTCCATAAGACCTGTTTAGTTAATGTCCTTATTTTTTTTTTGTCTTCCGTCACCGATAGATAGGACAGTTAAAAGTTGTTACTCGCAAATTTGAAAAATAGAAGGAACTTAGTCCCTGTCTCCGGCTGAAACCAACCGTCTCTCCCAAAATTACCCCAACCCCTCTGAAGATTCATCCTTCTCTTCAGAGCGCGTCCTCCGTCTAAAC
>JANKOD010000008.1:5401081-5431159 GCA_026284645.1 Erythroxylum acuminatum | reverse complement strand
TCTAAGTAAGAATTAAAAATAAATATTAAAAATAAATTTAATAATATATTCAATATTAGTCACGTTTTAAATGTCTCCGTGAAATCTTTATAATAATATATTTTATATAAAGTAATATATATTTTAAATTTAATTACTTAGTAAATTATGTAAATAAATCAACTTTTGAAATGGACATAAAAGGAATATATCAAAAAGTAAATGGTTAAAGCTGTCTTTTTACATGTTTGGTGCAATGAATAGTAACACACCAAATAAAGAATAGTAACATACCAATTTGGTGTATTACTATTCATTGCACCATTTTGGTGTGAAGATTTGGTGCCTTCCTTGGAGTGGTTTTATTGCACCAAAATATTAAATTTGGTGTTTTGATGTGTTGGTAGGAGATGACCTAAACACTAGCCAGATCTTGAAAGACCCGTAAAATAATTTTAAAATATGTCAAAATGTGAGATTCGCTGTCAAATTTTACACGTCAATCCATAAATGTTCCGAACTTACATTAATTGCTTTAGAATGCAATTAATGCTTCGCAATGCACGGAACGGAGTGCATTTATTCAAGTTGTCCTTTTTTTTAGAGTTGCAAATTGTCTGTTCCAATTTTTTTTTATAAAAATCTTTTATATAATTTAATTAATAAATTATATTTTTTAAAATTATATTTTTATTTATCTCTTTATATTTTAATCAAAAATTTAATTTAAAACTATTATTTTAAAAATATATTACTGTTTTTATTTATTTAATCTTACTAATAAATTATATCTATTAAAATTTAAGTTCTTTATCTATCTCTTTATACTTTAATTTAAAAATTAAATCATTCGTATTAAAATTAATTATTATTTTTATTATAAATTTGTTTAATAAATTGAATTATTAATAAGTAATTTTGCTTAAGGTAATTTAAGAATGTGTTAAAATATAATATTTAAGCTATAAATAAGTGTGTTTAAAGAATATTGAAAAAAGTTAAAATAAAGTTAGAGTCTTTTTTATTCATTTTCTTTAACCATATTTTAACTTTTATTTGTCTTTGAATAAATGATAATATAAAAATATAATAATAATAATAATTATTTTAAATTTTATGTCATATTTAATCTTAGTTTAAATTATTAGATTTATTATTAATGTATTACATGTTAATAGACATTATTAATCCGGGTTTTAAAACCTTATCAATAATAGAGTTAGAGATGACGAGGGATAAATACCATATTTTAAACTATAAAAGTTTGTCAATGAGAAAGTTCCATTTTTTATAATTTAAGATATGAAAATTTAATTAATATTTTGAATTATTAACATATTGAAATTATATAATTCAAATGTAATGATGTACTGTGAGCAAATCGTCTAATAACGAGTTACATTTTGTTCAACTACATATTTAGTTATTCATGAATACAGTTATGAATCATTCGATTAGTTTTCATAGTAACGATTCAATTAGTAATTAGTGGTTTGGGTTTTGATTAATTTATTTTATCGAGTGATTATTTATTTTATAAATATGTATTTTTTAAAGAAAAATATCGCTTACTTAATAAATGATTATTTATTTTATAAAAGAATTAAGAATATTTTTTTTGGTAATTGAGCAATAGTTATTGAATAATAACATTAAAACTAATGATAGTAATTTTTAATGTAATTGACAGATTTTTAATTACATATTGGTTCTGCCAGATTCTGTTGGGGCTAGATGTTGTTATTTGGATCCATGACCTTGTGAGATTTTGGTTGCTGAATACCTGCAAAACAAGCAAGGCACGCCGAGAGTTATTTTCTAGAAGGTCCCTCCGACGCTCAAGTTAGTCTTTTGAAGAGGATATTGGTTGCTAATAATTAGGAAAACTAGGGTTGTAATGCCGTACCTGCATCATGACAAAATAGTACCTTATATATGAGATAATTGCTAAGTTTAGGTCTTTACGTCGATCTTGGTGTTTGCATGGGAGATGATCACCTACGACTGGGCCGTCGATGTCTGGGCCTTGTATGACCGACCCAACCACATATAATTATTTGAATGTTTTTAAACAGAATTATATAATAACTAAAAATTAATACAAAGATGATATTCCTAAGTTTGATCCAAACAATACTCGGTCTGCTCACTATAATTTGTAATTACAAATTAGACTATGACGTGTTAAGTTAAAGCTTTGCTGCTACTTTGAAGTTAAATGGTAATTTGATTCTTTTTATTTTTTTATTTTTAAATAAAAATAAAAATATGTTTAGATATTAATATTAATGTAATTATATTTTTATCACTGATATTAAATTATTTTAACATATTACGAAATATCTATTAATAAATTATTTTATTTTATTAAAATAAATAATTTAAAAATTAGCTTTTCATTTATATATTAATATTTATTTTAAATATATTTTACTTATTAAATAAAGTTTTAATTGAAATTTATATATTTTGAAGATATTGTAAATTCAATTATATTTATTAATAATTATTTAATTTAATTTAATTTAAAACATTAAATAAAAGTATTAATTAAAATTAAATTATTCATAATTTTTATTAATAATTAATTTTAGTTAATTAAGTTTATAATATTAAATTAAATTATTTATATTTCTTATTAATAATTGATATTTTAAATAATTAAATAATATTTATTTAGTTGATAAATCAAGATTATAAAAAGATAGCAAATAAAAACTATTTTCATGATTTTTATAATTTTTGAAAATTTAAAGAAACTAAATAAAAAATTAAAACAAGTAAATTTTTATTGAAAAAAGAAAATTAAAATTAAAAATAGAATGGATTACATTAATCAAGGCCAAAATTACAATGGATATACGCCTCAAAGCGACGCCGTTGTGGTGGTAAACAATCCCTAAGCCCTTTTCATCACCATCTTTGATTGTGCTTTTGTCTCTGCTTGTACCTACGTCCTCTCCAATTCGGATATCTTCCTCCCCGTCTTCTCCCACTGAAGTGAGTTTGATTCGGCTTACTCTTCCTATTTCATTTGAATCACAGGTACTTACCCTTATCCTTTTGAGAATTGATTTTTTTTTTGTTTTTGGTTTTCGATGAAATATTGTATTGTGCTATTCTTTTATGGGTCAATTATCTATCTTCACCTGCAAATTCGAGTTGCTGAAAATTTTATATCAGTCGTCTCTTCTCTGGGTTTTATAGTTTCTTTGTTGTCTGTATATGATGAAGCTGTAAATTTCTTTTGCGTAAGCCAAGTCGAATAGATTGAAACGTGTGATTATCTTTTTCACTGAGTAAAAGTCGGAATTGTGAACCGTATATATGGAAGTTACAGGAACCCTTTATTGTCATGTGAATTTTGCTTTACTTTCTCATTGCATTGGTTGGTCCCTATGTTGGCTTTGATAAAATATGCTTTGTGTAGGGCCATGAAGAAGTACGGTTTGCAGCTGAGAGTGCAGCCTTCACATCAGAAGAAACTGCCACCTAGGGCTCCATTATCTGCAAAACCCCCTGGGTTTCGCGATGATGATGACGATGATGTGGAGACGGAGATTTTGAGGCAGGCTAGTAAGAATAAGTCTCTCAAGGATGTAAGTAAGCCTCTGGATGAATGCCCTTAGAATCCCATTTCCTGCTTCTATAATTTAAAATATGTTAACTTGCTTTTTGTATTTGTTCTTTGTTCAATCTAGATCGAAGAACAGCATAAAAAGGCACTGGAAGAGGATCCCACAGTGTTCGATTACGATGGAGTCTATGATGAGATGAAAGAGAAAGTTGCTCGTCCACGAGCACATGATAGGGAAGAAAGAAAGGTAGTTTGATTCAAAAGAGAACAAAATGTTGATGATGTTTAGGAGCACTTTGCTTCTTCCTTTCTGATAAAGGATGTAAGGATTCGTGAATGTGTAAAATGTGTTTGTTTTGGGGACATTGAGCTGCTATCGGGTTGTGTCTTTGTTAAGGGAGTCATTGTCTCAAACATAAAATTCCTGTGTCCAAACAAAGTGTAGACAAAATTCATTTACGGAACGTTGTTATTCTACTACTAGCAACACTTTTAATGACTTCAATTTCCTTCTTAGAAGTTGTGTTCCACCTAATTGGTGGAATCATGAAGTGCTGATTTTACTTTGACAGTACTATAGAAGTTTTAATTTGAGATCAGAAATTCAATGTGTGAAGTAATTAGTGTTACCTGACAAATCTAATAAATATATCGTGTTTTTTTGGTTATCTAATTTACTTGGCTGCCATAAGGATTGTAATTAACCTCTCTAGTTGTTTTGCCAAGGCCTAATCAGCTTTATGCATTGTATTCCATTTTTTCTTCCCTGTTTCAGCCTAAATATATTCAAGCTTTGATGAAGAAAGCAGAAATAAGACAGCGGGAACAAGAAATAGTGTATGAAAGAAAACTCGCTAAAGAAAGAAGCCAGGAGGATCACCTCTATGCAGACAAGGACAAGTTTATAACCAGTGCTTACAAGAAGAAACTAGCAGAGCAGGCAAAATGGATGGCGGAAGAGCGCCTGCGTGAGCTCCAAGAGGCGAAAGATGATGTATGTATAACTTTTTGCTTGGCTTTTATTTAATGCCACAAGTTTTCTGCCTATCAATGTGGCTACAAGCAGTCATAAACATAGTTGCTACAGAGATATGTGCTTTAATATCTGTGGCTCTGTGCTTTTGCTGATAATGTTGACTTAGTAACGACCAATGCCAAGTTTTTTATGCAAGTAGAAGTTGTAGGAAATTATCTGAGAACTAGCCATTGCTGTTTGATCTGTTGGCATGGAGCTTTTGTATCCTTTGATAGTTAAAGTTTCAAGCTGTTGTTAACTCTTTAAGGGTAGTGTTGCTGGCTTCTTTGTAAGTTGGCTTTTACAAGAATGCATTTAATAACTTGTTAGCAGTTGTTTGAATGGTGTTTAGAAGTAAGCCATATAGAAGTAAATGTCTCCCGGTTTGTATAGATAAAAAGCTCTTAAGATTGTCTAAGAGGTTTGACATTGACTTCCTTTGAATAGAAGAATTGGCTATATGATCAATTCAGACCTCGAAAGGAGGTGCCACCTGTGTTAGGTTGTTGTCTCCTGAATCTCTCTTTAAAACTAAGATGATTCTATGAAATTATGTTATGAAAATGAAATACATACACGGTTTTTATAGATAAAAAGCTCTTAAGATTGTCTAAGAGGTTTGACATTGACTTCCTTTTAATAGAAGAATGAGCTATATGATCAATTCAGACCTCAAAAGGAGGTGCCACCTGTGTTAGGTTGTTGTCTCCTGAATCTCTCTGTAAAACTAAGATGATTCTATGAAATTATGTTATGAAAATGAAATACATATTTCTATGTGTATATTTTATAGGTATTTCTAGATTATTACTACCTCAGGACCCATGTTATTCACTAGTCACCTATGGGATTTCCCGCAGCTAATTGGTCTACATTGAGTCTCTCAAAACAATAACACTCTTTATGAGGCCACGAGAACATTGAATATAATGATCAAACAATACGTTCTCAATACTCAAATAGGCTCTCTTCTTCAGTTTTAATATTGGCTGATTGAAGTCATATTCTTTGCATATGGAATGAGGGGGATTAATTTTGTTCTTTTTGGAAGCCACTCTAACATGAGAAAGATTTCACATTCAAGTAAAAGATATAACAAAACTTAAAGAAAGCCATTTAGTTTGATTAGGAGAATAAATGGAAGATTTTTACGTTGAAAAGATGCCTTTCCAGCATTCTCTTTTTTAAAAGAACTGCTTTTGGGTTTCATAATCCGTGGTTTGTGGTAGCAGTTTCCTTTCATTTTCTGAATATAAGATGACATTCTTGTCTTTGCTGTTATTATCTTTGAAAGAACTAAGTGTCTTAGTATTTCTTGCACTGTCATTGACTCATTGTGTCACCAACATCTGTCCTTTGTCAAATTCTGTGCTAGTATTTGGACGGGATAATCATTTTACTCTTGCAGAGTGCATTTTGTATGCTATTCTTAAACAGAACAAAGTTGGTGCAGTAAACGATTCTTTCTTGTTGATAACTTTTCTGATCATTAGCACATCGTACTTGAATCCTGAAGCTTAGTTCTCATAAAGCAGTCTCCCTTTCTCCTTGATTTTCCTTCCTGACTTTTTTTGTTTATTTCCTTGGTTTCTGACTAGATTCTGCACGTCATAGTTTCCATTTAGTTGGCCATATAGATATCCCACCAATATATTTACTCGGTTTTGTTGCTCTCCATGAATTGATATGCGAACAACTTGTTGATAGTTTTTGCTGTAGTATTTATATTGCCTTTGGTCTGGAAGAAACGGTTTTAGTTTGTGGCCATTATTCGGGATGCCTGTGTTGCAGAAAGAGCATTCTTGAACTAGATAGAAGTAGGGAATGGGTATTGAGGAGTGGGGTTTTAATGAAATCTTCTGGTAGGGGGTTGCACTTCCAGTTTTCTGATTCTTGTCCGAAAATTGTATATGCATATCTTTTTCCCTCAAGCTTTGTGTACTATGTATTAGAGCAAGTTTTGAATAATTAGTTATTTCAGTCATTTTTCAAAAAACTAGTTCAGTCCTGTGATGTCTTCTGTCCCAGTAATGTTTCATTAACAACTTGAATACTGAACAGTATTTTTGCCAATTTGCAAACGCAATCTCTGTTTTTATGATTTCTCTCTGGGGTTTCTTGGCCTATCTTTTATCTGCTGACTCGTAGTGTGAAACATGTTTATTAAAATGTTGATATTTAAGCATAAAAGGTAGATTCTCCTCTTGCTTGTGCTCAGTTGCTGATATCTTTAACATGTTTATTCTCTTTTTCTGAAGGTAACTAAGAAGACTGACATAAGCGACTTCTACTTCAACCTGGAGAAGAATGTTGCTTTTGGCGCAAAAGAGAAGGAATTGAGGAAGGAAGAGGTTAAGAAGCCAGAAAACCAGGATAATGATGTGCCTGCAGAAACATCAAACAGAGATCGTTCATTGCCAAATTCTAAACTGAATTTGGAGGGCAATCAAGGTGAAACTTCTTCTCCTCAAAGGGAAAGGGATGAGGCCTCAGATCATACAGTGGTTCCTGTTGAACCAACTTCAAGCATTCCAGCGGAAGAGACATTTGGAAGGGCAGGTGAGCAACCATCATCAAACGAAACAAAGCCTGATCACCACAAAAGAAACGAGGATGCTGTAGCTGCAGCTAAAGAACGTTTTTTGGCTAGGAAGAGAGCTAAGGCCCCTGATGGATCCATCTTCTAATTTTTTGATGCGATCAAAATTCCAAAGGTGTAACTTTTGTACTTCCAACTACCAAACTTATAGCTGCATCCGTTTCTGAAATCGAATGTCTTCTGAATTATCAGCTTCTTTTATCTCTCTTTCCGAATTTATTGTTTCCTTCATTTAAAAAGGCATCAAATTCAATCCCCTGTGATGCCAAATCATAATTATGTGAATTTAATCAAAATTTACTATACTTTAACTAATGCCAGTAAAATTAAGAGACGATGTGAGTGAATTTATTTACAACAATTGTTTATACTTTAATATTTTAAAATATATAATTTATTAAAGGGCTAATTACAAATAAATATTTAAATTTTTCTCAATTTTGTAATTATGGTCTAAATTTTAAAAAGTGGCAATAAAATATTTAAACTTTTAATTTTAATCCACATCTTAAAAAATTATAATAAAATGTTCAAATTTTTTATTTTTCCAATTATAACCTAACATTAGTGTCTATTTTAAGTTTGTTAACGTGAATTGCATGTGTTTCAGAAATTCTAATTTATTTAATAAAAAAATATGCAAAGTATTTTTAAAATATAAAGTTATAATTAATTTTTAAATAACCAACTAAATTATCATAAATGACAATCTTTTAACCTTACTTTTATTACATCATTTCATTAAAAATAATTGTATTAAGATAATCACAAAAAAGGAAGAAAAGAAAATAAAAGAGGAAAGTGAACCAAAATAAACTGGCCTGTTGGTGAGGTTTATTATTTCTTTCTATCAACCAATTTAAAAGGAAATTTTCAAAAAAAAAAAACAATTTAAAAGGAAGAAAACAAAAGCATTTCTGTGGCTTTAGGTGAATCCCATCATCGGCGCCACTGTCCCTGACACCTCCTTCTCTGCTCCGGTTAAAGTGAGTTCTTTATGGTCCTTTCCAGTTATACTTCTTTCGCATTCATTTAAATTTCTTTCGGTCGGTCCTAGTAGTTGGCAAGTGTGGGTGTTTCCTCTAAAACCCTGTTTTGTTAGATATTAGTTCCTTTGTAATTCATTCCTGTTTCGAGGAAGCGATTATAATCATTGCGGGATCGAAGGTTGAAATTTTAATGGTTTTGATATTGCTTACTTGATTAAGATTCAATTTTGTTCAGGAGAGCGACTGTTCTGTCATAATATTTAGCTCGCTGAAGTATCAATTTTTAATTATCTTTTGGGTTTGATTTCTTGCGTTTCTAGTGATTTTATGGTTAATTTCACTTCTTGTTCCAGGAGAATTAAGAGTGTATGAAATATTCAACTTGACTTCGGCAGCTAGTTTTATGTCAGACATTTACGTTCTATTCTTACACTTAAGTCAGCAAATGCAGCCTGCATTTGATGCTTCTCAATATCTAGGCTGTAGGCTTCAGATCCTAATGCATGTTAAGGCTCTTACATGCCAACTCTTTTAAATCATACATTTGATTGATCTTTATCGTAATTTACTCGGTAACAAGTCCAAACATTATTGTAGTTTTGTTTAGTAATATACCCGTATTCAATTTCTCTTTTTATGTCCAAGAACTGCATTGTTTCTATTTGTTTGAATGCGCTTCAAGCAATCCAAAAGTTATTACTTTAGAGATGACTTACTACAGGCCTATGAGCAACCCCATCTAATCACGCAAATTTCATTGCTACTGTGATGCATTAGCAACCCACGTAGTATGTTCTCTTTTCATCTATTTATTGTTCATCTAAACATGTGAAGCAGGATTCCAAAATGCAGTTTACTGGTTCTTAGATATTACTATATATGAGAATAAAATCTCTTGGGTGGAGGAACACTTTCAACATACTGGGTGCCTTTTTTGAAGTAGTTGGAGTGTTGGACTCTCTTTCAGTTTAAGGATGTGATCAACAGTCAACTCTGTTGCTTAGCATAGCTAAGTTGAGCATGATCTGGATGATTTGTGATAGCAGTAATTTCTGTCTAACCATCTAAATCAAATGCCAACAAAATTGAAATAGAAATGTTTGTTGCTTTTTGTATGAATATGACAGAATTCTAGTAATAAGCTACCCCACTTAAGCTTTCTATATCCACACGTTTCCTGATACTCTGTAAATGGGGAAACATTGAATAAACATAGAGCTACCACTTTTCAAAATATAAACTTCTCATTTGATTAATCAGCTTCAAGTTTTGACAGGTCCTTTCTTGATAACTGCTTTACTGTAGTTGGTCAAATTATCTTAGCATGGGAAATAAACCTGTTAAGCAAAGGGAAGAAAGGGAAGAGATCCTTTTAAAAATTGTACCACCATTGGACCGTGCTTATGTTCGATGGCTTTCTCGTGATCTTGAGATGATTCATGGCTTTACCCCAAGAAACTGTGAAGCAGTCAAGCCACCAGATCACTATGCTGAGTACATGAGGCTCAATGGATGGTTAGATGTGAACTTGGATGATCCTGATCTGGCTCATTTGTTTCCAAGAGTTCCAAATGCTGTTGATATGTGCATCAATATCAATCCTTGGACAGAGTTCCAAATGCTGTTGATGCTGTATGTATGGGGCTTCATTTGTTTCTTTGGCAACATGTGATTAATAGGCTTTGTTATTTGAAACATGCTATATGATTAAAGATCTTTGATGTAAGGATCATTCTAACTGATCGCTTTTGGGATATATTGTGATATTAATTACTTATTTTATTTGCTCTAAGCTCATTGAATGGATCTAACAGTAATCTTTTTTTCTTTTACTTTTTTCCAGCTCTTAAGATTTTGACTTCTCAGGGATACTTTTAAGGCTAGATGATAATTAATTATGTATAATAATAATAATAATAATAATTATTATTATTATTGCAATAATAATAATAAGTACAAAATTTATAATAATAATTAATAATAACAGCAATTACAATAATTAATAATACATATTGTTATTATTGTATTGTTATTACAAAATTTATAATAATAATTTCTAATAATAACAACAATAATTAATATTATTATTATTATTATTAATTATACTAACATAATTAATTTTGTATAACAAATTTCATAATAAAAATGATAACAATAACAAATACTAATCATAATAGGTACAACATTTATAATAATAATATTATTATTATTAATAGCAATAATCACACAACTGAAATTTTATTAGAGTTACAAGTTGATAATAACATAATTAAATATTGTAAAATAAATATTTATACAATGACAAAATAATAAATGAATTATATCAACTCTTCTTATTATACTACAGGGGCATTTTTGTCATTAACACTATTTTTTGTTCTGTCCCATGCAACCAAACATATTTCTGTCCTCAGGACAAAGACAATTTTCTCTGTCCTGTCCACTGCAACCAAACATCTCACTGTTTTCAATTCTTGTTCTGTTCCGTTCTCTTCTGTTCTGTCTCGTCCTGTCTCTGCCTGCTGAGGATGCTAACCATACAGACTGTAAGTGCTCTTTCCGCTACACTAAGTTCTAGTGGAAGCATATGAGAAGATTTGTGAGAGGAGCATAAGTGTCTCTTTAGCTGAGACACATGGAAAACATTATGCTTCAGAACTTTAGGGTATGCTTGGTTAGACATAAGAATTTTAATGGAATGGAATAGAATTGAATGGAATTCAATATTTTATAATGGAATGGAATGTAAATTAATGTAATATTAGAAAATTATTGTTTCGGAGGGATGGAAGAGTTCATAATGTAATTTAGTGAAATATTGTTTGGATTAAGAGTTTATAATGTAATATAGTGTAAAGTTGTTTATCATTTTACATTCTATCATAAACCCTTCAAAACGGAGGTTTTTTATTTTTATCGTTTAGGATGAAATGAGATGTAAATATGAAACCCTTCTCTTCCATCACATCTTATTTCATTCCATTATAAATATTTCTTTCAAACGATGGAATAATATTACATTACATTCCACTCTATTATAAAACTCCTAACCAAACATAGCCTTAGAGGGAAATTCAAATTTGTAGGCTACGAGTCCAACTTTGTCTAAGCTTCTGATTGGACCTCTTAGCTACCGTGTCATGCATATATGGTTTAAGTTTAACAAACATTAGCTCCATAATGTGAAATTCTATTAGCCCTCTTCTTGTATTTCTATTATAACATCCTCGGTTGTGCTTCTTGTAAATGAAAAACTACCATCTGAATAGTAGCTTTCCGATCGTACAAGATGTCACTACTTACCAGTAATTTAGAATTTTTAGCAAAATAGGGAACATGAATTGGTGAAGGGTAACTGTATAAAACTTCAAATAGTGATGTATTGAGAGATGAGTGATGGGTTGTATTATATCACAATCAGCTAGTGGTAACTGACAAATGCTAAATAGACTATATTTCTAATTTCATATTTAATGCATTTTGCTTATTTATTTGAGTTTCTTATTGTTTATGGTACTTATTCTATTTCTATTATGTTTTTAGGTCTTATTTGCCTTCGTGGATGAAAAGGAGAAGAATTAGGGTAAAAAATGGACCAAAAATGAAGGAATTCAAGCTATTTTAGTGGTTGCTTGTATAAGTCTATACAACTGTGTGGCTGCTATATAGCTCTCTTTGACCATATTTCTTCATGATTTTTAAAGATTAAAGGAAGATTAAGGGACATAGTTATACATACGGTCGTATAAGTGATCATGTCTACTCTAAAAATCCTACATTTGAGCTATAAATGGATGAAACAAACAGAAAATCGGAGGAAGTCAAGAAGGGGTTCATATGAGGCTCAACGATACTCAAAAAAAGACATTAACGACCTAGAATGATAGAGAGAATGAAAAAAAGCAAGAAAATGTATTTAAGATGAATTTTCATCAATCTAAAGTGAATTTCATAAAGATTAAAAGAGGTTTCATCATAGTTCTTTTAGTTTTATGTTATTCTTTTAATCTTAATGTTATGATTATGAGTTAAACTTTTGTTAGTACTTAGATTAAATGGACCTTGGGATAGACTTTATAGTGATTTTATTTTAACTCAATTCATTCTTTAGTTTCATTAAGATTCAATTATGTGTTCTTCATTATTGTTGAATTAGTATTGCTAGTGTAATATTTCATGTATGATTTAATGCAATTAAGATTGAAAAATCCATATATATGAATAGATTTATCATGATTTAAAGGAATTGCATACAAATCTAGAAAGAGGTCGACGTAAATTCTCTATATTAGGGGTCAAATTTAGTATTGGAATTGACGAATCGATTAATGTAATCTTAGAAGTTTTAACTAGAAAAAGATTTCAATTAATTAACCAAGGATTAGTTATTAATAGTCTTGAGAAAGATATTAACATAAAATATGAAACATCACGGTCCAATGAACTAAAAATTAAATTGATTAGTGAAGTCATGATTGCACGAGAAGTCTATGAGGATTTCAAATCTAGGTACTAATGTTTCCTTTGATTGTTTCTTAGTTGAATTTCATTTTAGTTAGTTAATTTTGTTGATCTATTTTAGTTTAATGTTTTAAGTTTACGTTTGATATTTTTAAAAAACTATAATTTGTTAAGCTAGATAATAGAGAGACAGTAAATATTAATAATTTTAATCTCATGGGATTGAACTATACTTGTGAGTGCTAGTTATAACTACACCGTGCACTTGTGATTTAAAACTTAAAATTATATATCAGTAACCATTGCAACCACCTACCAAGAAAGTCTCATGTTCAAGGGATTTGAGAACAACTTCAGCTTGCTGGTCTATTCTAGAGTGGCTCGCTGAAGAGAACATAACTCTACTTCTTGCAACCTATAAAATTCTTGCAAAAAATGACTCAAGATGTGAGATCTATATCACTTATTATGGTTTTAAAAATTCAATAAAGTTTGAATACATAGAAGAAGGTATTAGTAATTATCTCTACTGTGTAAGGGTGCTTCAGAGCCAAGAAATGAGCATACTTACTGAATCTGTCAATCATCACTATTATTATAGTGCAATGATTTGAGATGGATAATTCTTTAATGAAGTCTATATATATATTTGTAGGAATAGGCAAGGGTTGTAATAAACTAGCCTTAGGTGATGTTTCATATTTGTTAAGTTAGCAACCTGTCAATTTCTAATGAAATCCTAACATCTTTCTGAGTTTCCTTCCAATGAAATAGAGATTGTAGCTTTTTTATTGTTACCATTGCTCTTCAATGTCCCCCTATTGGAATCTTGTACATCATAACTACAATTTTTGTCTATAAATTGATGACATTTCTAAAACTTGTTTGTCCCTTCTACTAGTTGATAAGAATTTGAAGTTAGGTTGCTATAAGGTAACTTTCTTGTTAAATCTTATATAGTTTCGTCTTTCTCCCAACTTCCTTTGATTTCTTCCAATAATTTAGTATGAACTTGGGATAGAACTATAGTGCAAAACTCAACACAAGTGAATTTTATAGAGCATCTGAAAGTAAGTTTTATTTTCCCTACTTATACCTTATTTTAAAGTCATAATCTAATAGTTTTGGAAGCCATAGTTGTTAGAGAGGAGTATGCATTCTCTATTTTAAAAGGAAATTTTAGAATTTTGTGATAAGTGTTGATGATGAAAGGCTTTCCATTCAAGTATTGGGGTCAGCCTGCTATGATAACAGCAAGAAATTCCTTCTTATAAGTGGATCAACTTGATGTTTAGTTACCAAAAGTTTACTCACATAGGCTATTAGATATCCTTATTAGCTCACCATCACTCCCAAGCCCTCATCGTGAGCATTAGCTTCAACTAAAAATGGTTTTGAGAAGTCAGGCAAGGATAGTACATGTACAGTTGTGAGAGCTAGCTTTAAAATTTGAAATGTTTCTTCCACCTAGTCAAACTACCCAAAGGAACTCTTCTTAAGTAATTCAGTCAAAGGTTTGCTTAATATGCTAAAATGCTTTATAAACCTCCTATAATATCCTACCAAACCCCAAAAAACCACTTAATTCTGTTACATTTTTAGGGACTGGCCAAGCTGAAATGGATGGAACCACCTTTTTAGAATTAGTACAAACCCCAAAGTTAGATATTATGTCTCTCATGTATTCTACTTGTGAAACCCCAAAAATGCATTTTGGCCCTTGAGTAGGAGTTGATTATGTTCCAGAAGTCCTTGAGCTATTATAAGAAGCTCAACACGATCTTCAAAAGTAGTGTTGTAAACAAGAATATCATAAAAAATATTAAGATAAGTCTCCTCAATTGTGCCTTGAATAGCTTATTCATCAAACTTTGGAATGTAATGGAAGCTTTGTAAGCTTAAAGGGTATTATTAGGAATTCACAATGTCCCTTATAATTTCTAAAAGTTATTTTGTGAGCATCTGAAGCATGCATCTTGATCTATTAATACCTCAATCTTAAGTCTAATTTGTGAAACCACATAACCCCGTATAACTCATCCAAGAGTTCTTCGATGATTATTACAGAAAACTTATCCTTGATGGTGTTTTAATTTAGCTTCTTATAATCTACACAAAGATGTTAGGAACTATCTTTTCTTAACCTATACCATTAGAGAGGATAAAAGGTTATAACTATGTTAAATGACATTGTTATGAGAGGTCTTAAGTTGATTCTTCTACAATGTTCTTTTCCAAGCTCTTGTACCTATAAGATCTGATATTGATGGATTTTACTTCCTCTTTAAAAGGAATTTTATGATCATGAGATCTTGGTGGTGGTAATCCATTAGGTTCAATAAATAAAAAGTTGAACTTTTCTAGAAGATAATCTAGCTCCTTCTTCAATGTGTTACTCTCAATGGTGATATATAGCTAAGCATGTAAAATTGGTTGTTGACATGTAAAATTGGTTGTTGACATGGGGTTTAGCTAAAACCTTGCAAATTTCTTAGGAGTTATAGACATTAGGTGACTAATATGACACCCTTAAGCGAAACTTATCTCCTAAATCAATTAAAACTCAATTTAAGGAGTTATAGATGTTAGGTGACTAATATGACCTCCTCAATCGAAACTTATCTCCTAAACCAGTGAAAACTCAATTTACTTACTAAAATTACACAGGACATCATTTAAAGTTGACAACCATTAAACTTCCAAGGCCGGGTTAAATTCTCTAAGTAGAAGATCATCTTCTACCAAGAACATGTTTCCACTTATTTCTTTTACATTTATGCTGCTAGGTATATTTTTCTCCACAAAAGTATTAAAGTATCTATGGAGAAGGTTATTCCTTGTAGTTGTTATTCTAAGTTTTTACATAGTCCCTCGTAAGAAAGTTAGAGCCTTTTGGCTCCCTTGAGTTTCTTGCAACTTATACTCCAACCCAGTCATTTTTTCTTCTTTATCATCCTCCACCAAGAACATGTTTCTATTGATTTCTTTTACATTATGCCTTAATGTATATTTTTCATCATACTAGAAATATATTCCTTTTACTCACTTCTTGTTTAAAACTCATTGCTGCTAAATTGTTAGGGCTATTCATTTGGACTTTTATAAGGGGTAGGTTTGTCGGGCGTTCTAGGTGTTGGTAAGAGCCCTTCTTGCTAAGTGATTTTTAAGGTAGAATTAGGTGGTAAGACAAAGGAGGAGCTAAAGTTCTCTGGTGTATTTAAGGATTTCTTTATAGCTTGGAGTAACTAGTAAGGTTACTTATTTGTGACCAAAAGGTCACAGGTTCGAGTCACGAAAATAGTCTCTTTGTAAAATGCAAAGGAAAGACTGCGTACAATTAATGTGATGTCCCTTTCCTCACTCTCGTAAAGTAGGAAGCCTTGTGCACTAAGGTTGTTGTTATTGTTGTTTGTTTATAGCTTGGAAAGTAGATATAGATGATAGTATCTTATTTTTTTTATCTAGATAATAAGCTTGTTGCAGAGTTTTGGGGTTTAATAGTTTAACAATAACTCAATCTCAGGCTTCAACCATTTAAGAAAGAATCAAACTAAATAAGTTTCAAGCATTTATATTCTAAAAGAGTAATAGTTAAAAAGAGCATAAATCTCTCATATATTTGTTATTTGGTCAAGCTTCGTGAAGTTCCTAATTGGATCATCAAAAGCTTCTTCTCCAAATCTTTTAATACTAGCTAACAAATATTTGTTCTAAGTGGGTTCTTTTAGAGTTAATTGGTGTCTAAGGAAGAATTGTTCCTTCTGCTGCCATCGTTACCATATAAGTTCTTACTATTCTTACTTTTACCTTAGCAGGTATGTGATTGATGATGAACAATTGTTCAGCCCAGAATACCCATTTATGTAGCTCAATACCCTCGAATAAGGAAAACTCCATATGTATAGCCCTCGTTAGAGCAACATATGTTTATTGTTCTGTATGAGAATAATCCTTATGTAGCTCTTTTGGTTCTTTGTGGATGGGGTTAGGAAGCTGTGACTTTTATAAGGAGAAATATTATTGAAACATCTCTTATAACCCTTTATTGCCTTCATTTAGTCTGTGCAATTTAAGTTGCATTTCAAACGCCTTCTTGTGCATCTCTTTAAATTAGTGTTCTTCTATTCTTTTCACATATTAGTCTTTGGTACAATCTGCCACTGAAATGAAGTATAGACGATATGGGTTTGTGAAGGAACAAGTACCAAAATCGTACTCTTACAAGTTTTTCTTTTGAAAATTGAATAAAGTTATTATTAATTATAATAAAGCTATCTCAACATTACAATGAGTTCATAAAATTTTACATATTACAAGAACAAGATAACATCAGGAGTTATAAATTCCATCTAGTTCTCATTTCTGTATATAGTGCATGCTGATCAAATTTAACTGTCATAATGGCTCTGACCTAATTGACGATATTTCAAAGATAATTGATGCTTATTTGCTTCCTCTCCTTTGTAGATCGTCTTGTTTCTTTCTTTCCATAAGGAGTAAATTGTTGTTGTAAAGGATATTTTATACATTGTTGCATCCTGCACCTTTTAGTTAGTAGTATGAGTGACCCAATTAAGAGTTGCTGGCCAATCATAAGAAGAACATTAATCTATTAGCAAATGTAAAATTTTGCTCTAGATGGCTTTAGAGTATCTGCATTGAAAGAATAAGTGTTCCTTATCTTGTTCAGCTTCTTTGCATAACACATAGATAGAGTGATATGAGTCAAACTGTCAATTCTTTGTACGGATCATGTTTTTGATAACCAGCCAGGTAAATATTGTGAAGTCTTTTGATTCAGTGTGTGCTTCCATAAAAGGTTGAACCAAGATACATTCTCTCCCTCAGCTTGCAATGCCTTATAACATGATTTGTTGGTAAATACTCTAGTAGGATCATATTTCTAGTAACTATGTCTTGCTTATACTAGTGGACGATCTAAGGGGGATATTATACTAGTAAGTTGAACCCTTTGAAGTTGTCTGCCCATAGTTCTTGGTTCATTAGTGAGGATGCTGGTGTTGAGTGGAAATTTGTTTGGAAGGTGGTATAACTCACTCCTTTGGATAAGTGGACTATACTCGGTCCAATTATCAAACCACACTCAAATATCCTCTCAATTTCCTAGCTCATGCTTGATGCAAAGGTACACAACATTTCTCCATTTTAATATTTGCAAGAAGAACCAAAAATATTCCATAGAGATTGGCAATTGCCAAAAGCTTTCATTCCTTAGATATGTTTCATGTATCCATTTTAACCAAATGACATTTTTATCTTCATATAGCCTCAATCCTTTTGCTCAACAGTACTTTTTACGTTAGAGTAATAATGATTATCCTCAATCCTCCCTGCTTCTTCAGAATTGTCACTTCACTCTATTTGACTTTAGCTTTCTTGAAATTATCAAATTTTCTAGACAATAAGAAAGCTTTCATAATACCATCAAGCTCCTTGATTACTTTCCTAGGTAGAATGATATGAGAAATCCAATGAACACAAAGGTTTCCAATTATTGAAACAATCAAAGTAACCCTTGCAGCTAATGACAAAAAATTGTTTTGCCAAGCATTAATTATGGATTTGAACCTTTCAATGAGTAAGATACAATCAGTATAATTAGGCTTTTCATATGAAATTGGGAGTCCAAGATATTTGAGAGGAAGATCTTGAATCTACAGCTCAATTATCCTAGATAGTTCATCAACATTCCTCACATCTTTAGAGCAAAATAAGCTGCTTTTATCTACAATTACCCTCAATCCTAAGCACCTAGAAAACAACTTTAGTGGTTCCTTTAACATCATCACTAAGTGTGCTTCAACCCCTGAAAGATGACTTGAACCAAGTCATCTGCAAACATTAATCCGCAACCTTTTAATTGATTTTAACTTTAGTACTTACATTGGCCTCTAAAGTATACTGCTTCAAACGATTACAATTTCACCCTTATTTTACGAATGTAACGCCATTATTTTTTCTTCAAGGTCGTAGCTAGTAACTGGTAAGTAACCTCTAGAGCTAATTTACGATCACATTTTCTGAAGAAATAATAGTGAACCGAGCAAGTTGGCATTGGATTGCACCAGGTTGACAACAATGACCCAAATGCTACAATTGAACTACAAAACCATTTGGTTCTCAGCAGTCACTTCTGTTTGTAGGATCCTTTGAAAGAAAAGGAAACAAAATGCTTACAGAGAAAAGCTAAGCTACGTCAATGAGTGACTTGAACCCTACCAATATGAGAGTAATCAGCCTTAGTTAAATTAATAAAGAGATAGGAGTCAAAAGGAAATCATGTAATACAATATAAGTGCTCCCTTCTTACTCCTAAGCTTTCTTTCGAAACAATCTTGGTGCTGGTTTTTTCCTAGCCTTCAAGTTACGTTTTCCAAGCTTGTTTTCAGCCTCAACCTTTCCTTCTTCCATTCCATTACTATCAACTGATTCCGCTTTCTTGACAGCTTTCTGTGAGATCAAGCTGTCATTATCAGGAAGGTTTACATCATCTGGTCCTGCAATATCAGGTACTCTGTTTTCTGACTTGGGATTCTGGTCCCCATTTAACCCATCACTCTCGTCTACCTTAGTTTTCTTCGACTTTGATTTCTTTTTGCGAAAATCAAGCTTCTTGTCTCCTTTTGATGTATATTTTTCATCAGCGGTCTCTAGTTTTCCAGGAATATCTGAACTTGGTTTTTCACATGAAGCTAATGATGATACTCTAAACGTGTAAACCTGCAATAGCCAGGGCACATAAGTGGCATCTCAGTGTTTTTGCATCTTAATGTGACCAAGCAGCCACTACAGCAAAGACATATGCGCAGATAAATGTGAACCAGCCCTGGTCACTGATAATAGATTTTACATGTATTTATTACATGTATTTAAGTGCATGCCAAGTGACTGTCAACGATGAAAAAAGGCCCATAAAAGCACCATCAACAGGAATGAATTGTTGCAACTTTATGCATAGTCAACTAGACCCTGTTTATAAACAAAATGTAATTGCTCAAAATATTTGCTATTGCCTGGGAATCAATTGTCTTATCCTAGAAACGCAACCGAATGCATGATCTTTGTTGAAGTACACAAATATAACAGTTGACTGTACTTTGTAAATGTCAACAACCTGGGTGAGATATTATTTTTCATGTCAAGCTAGCAAGATCTATTCCATGATTAGAATAGAGTTGAATACATCTGACAGCAATATTTGGTCTTAGGATGTATTTTCAGAACATCAACTATGATTGTTTACAGAAATACAGATCAATAGAGTCAAAATATTAGCAGATTGGTAATGGAGTGCTTAACTAAGTTGGAAACAAAGGCCTGACCAACAAAGTCGATAAACAAATTATTCTGTGTTTGTATTTATCTCTTAAAATGAACCATAGATGATTGCCTTTTGCTTCAAAGTGGTCAAAGTGAAATGAATGCTAATCAAGAAATGGTACGTTGACACACAATCTCCTAATTAAATGCAAAGTGGCTGACTCTAACTTCATCAGATGAAGCAAAGAAAATTAAGAACAAAAAATAAGATATTCCTCGTGTGCAAGTAAATCATGATAAATTTGAACAAAGATCTGTTGATGAGTGAATTGGCCAACTGGAAAAGAAAGGTTGATGGTTAAAAGTTAAGGTTAAACAACTAATATACCATACACTTCAACTAGTAAGAAACAATCTCAGCCACAACAAGAAGGGAACTGAGATTTACAATTGAAGTTGAACGAGAAAACAATATCTAGCATGTCCAGCAGCAAAACTGCAACACAAGTAGGAAAAGCAAATTGTCCCTTGGCATCCTACCGAAAAATGATAGATTAACTTGCTCAACTTGATTCCTAGTATTGTGATCGAGATAAAAAAGAGATTCTTTTGCACCAGTTGCAGTAAGGCTGATGTACTTAACTATGCATGTTTTCCTCAACATTACTGAAAAAGTATCTCTTAGCAAAGAATGAAAGGCTATTTCCCCAAATTGTCTGATTCTAAAACTGATACAAGTCGTGTTTGGTGATATGTTGAGATGCCATATGTGAATAATTTTAATCACTATGCTTTCAGAAAAGAAATAACATCGTCACATCATGTAATAGCAAAGAAAAAAAGTAACAGCAAAATGTACCTTCAGTCTTTGGGGGTCTACCAACTCATAGACCACTGCGTCGCCATCATCCAACTTATGGTCCAATGCAAATCCTCTCCAGCCACCACTAAGCCCTGTCCTTTTGGCTAGGTACTTGGCATCGTACTCTACACTGTTTTCATCCACTAATGTAATATCCGCATCTGTTTTAGGAAGATGGTCCTTGCAAAATTGAGTTGGGAGTCCCTGAAATTTGAAGTAAAAATGAGGATCTTGATGAAAACCCCAAGTTTAAAGACGAACAAGACTTGTAGTTTAAGAAGAATAAATGAAACCAGGTATTTATTACACTTACCAACCAGAAACAACTATAAACATGAGATCTAACCATGGATTTGACAAATGAAGGATTTCCAGATTGTAAACTTGCTTGAAACTCCTCTGCCTCTCTAAGAGCACTGAGTCGATCTTCATACTGAGCCATCTTGACTTCTTCTAAAGGCCTTGCAACATAACTTAACATAGCAGAGTATCATTACCACAATTACAACATTAAGGTCTTACCTAGAGAAAAAGAATGGTAATATGAGAAAAAACTGATGTTTACCTAGTCCATGATGATGATTTAAATCTTGGCCTCTTGCGTGAAAGTTGAGGGTCCAAATCGAACTGAAACATGTATAGTAAGAAGAAAGCATTTACTTTTATGTTGGCGAGCTTTCGATTTTTTTTCCTTTTTAAGCTAATTGTTTGAGATACCTACAGCATCATTATCAGCATAAGAAGGAACAGGATTGCGGGCACGGGATGAGCGTCTTGGCTCAAATGATTCAGCAGCAGCATTCTGACGCGGGGTTTTCTTGGGAGTACTCTGTGGTTGATAAGTGATAACAAAAACCCAGTTATTTTATTACAAGAATATTTATCTTTTACACAAAGGAAGCAGTCTTGATGGTTGAAAAACTAGAAGATTATCAATGGAGAACTGAGTTAGTAGTGACTGTAAGAAAGAAAAGGTGTTACCTTGGCTATCTTGCCCGAGCTGACAAGGTCGGACAAGCTTGTAGAAATGTCTGAAATTCCCAGGTCCTTTTTCGAAAGTAGAGAAAACCCATAAGAAAGAAAAGGGAAAAGAGCAAGGAAAGACAGAAGTATATTGTACCTGGAAACGTTGCTTGTTAAGGAGAAGACGTTGTTTACGAGACTCCTCATAAGAGTTTGTGGTGCTGGGGGTGGTTGTGCCTTTTTCACCAGCCATCTCTCTCTGCATATATATACAGTGGCATCGCCATCAGGACATGGACTTGATCTATGAATATATACAAAGATGCAAACTTGGTCAAGAAAAGACTGAGGTTATGACAAAACAAAGTTAAACCAACCTGAAGAAGAAGAAGAAGAATAAGTTGAATGTGAGGCGCCAACCCTAGAGATTTTGGGTTTTAGAAATCTGCTCTCTTTGCTTCATGTCCTATAAGCTGTCCAGAAAGGCAGAAACTCAGCGCGCTTGTTTCAATTTCAAACACTTTTAGCTCCCTTTCTATGTTTTGATTCCATATATTTCTTACAAACCAAAAAATAAAAATAAAAACTAACCAAAAATAAAAAGAATTAATTAAATGTTATAAATGTCATGAAATTGGATAAAAATTCAATTATATAATGTTACTTTGTTCCAAAATCCACAAAATAAAATCCACTTATTCCAAATTCCATTAAATACATATTTTCGGTATTTTTCTTTACTAACTAATTATTTATTCACATTTTAGTGTCTCTCAATCTCTCATGCCTTAATTCCCTTTCTTAAAACCCTGTAGGCTCCTTCGACCCTTGCTTCGCTGCTCAATATCACCCTTCTCAAATCCTCTGGTCCCCAATATCACCAACCAGCCTACAGATTACATTATTAATCTCTTCAATTTTGGATTTTCTCTTCATATCCTTTTAGCTCTGCAGTCTGCTCTTGGTTGGTCTTTCATGGCAGCCCTGAATCCTTCACCTTCGCTGCAAATATTAGGTCTTTATTCATTCAAATTCAACTCTTTTTTTTTTTGCCTGTATTATGCTTTTTTTCGTTAGTCTCTGGTTTTACTCATCTGTCTCTTTATCACAGTTCGAGGGCCAGAAGGATTCTGTGTCTGGGATGGGCCACCTTTCGGCAATAATCAACCTGGTATTAAACTGGATACTGTTCCCTGCACCAATGCTACACTAAGTGAAGATGGTTCCAGGCTTATGGTGATGAAATCAGATTCTGTCATTAGCATTTATGATTGCAGCAGCTTTAAGGAGATAAGATCTTTTCGGGTCGCCAATGTTCTCGCTGCTTCACTCTCTCCTACGGGGACCTTTCTTCAGACTTTTCAGAAATCCGCAACTCCCCAAGATAAAAATGTTGTCTTGTGGAACACTGTGACTGGCGATCCTGTTTATCAGCAATTCCAAAAGAACATGACCAAAAGTACATGGTACTTTATGCTGTTCTCGAAGTCTTGTCTAGTCTAGAAGAACAGTTGCAAAGTTTGAAGCAAATAATTCCATAACCTTTTGGTCGCAATAAATTGTTGTTCTTTTGCGATTGTTTAACTGTTTGTATGTTTGCCTTTCAGGCCCTCAGTCCAATTCAGTTATGATGAAATTGTTGCATGTAGATTAGCAACAAACGAAATACAGTTTTTTGATCCCAAAGATTTCTCCAAGGGAATAATATATCGGCTGAGGGTTCCTGGGATAGCTGCAGTTGAGCTTTCAAGGGTTCCTGGCTCCCATGTGGCTGCTTTTGTTCCGGAGTCAAAGGTTTGTTGTTCTAATCTACGGTTAACAGGGAGAATTTGAGATAAAGCCATTGCATTTTTCGTCTGTTGTTCACTGTACATTCAGTATGTTTCTTCGATTTGCTTGCTCTATGCACTACTTTACTGTTTTGAAATTTGAATTGCTTTGATCTTTAGACATGGTTGGAATTCAGATGTTGTAAGAATGATTTGTCCTAAATTATTGTATTGTGGGCAACACCAACTGCATGCTGTTCATTCGTTTGAATTCTGATCTTAGAACACATTTGAGATTTTGATCAATTCAGGAATCCTGATGGTTGGATTTTGTTACAAAATTGACAGTTTATTTGTTGAGATGAAGCTTAACAAATACAAGATGTGACACATTAGACATTTGGATGTTATTCCTTCTGTAGAAATTTTAACTGATAATGTAATTTGATTGTGTTTTTGTCATTAGAAATGCACATTTTTCTATTTGTGTAGGGTAGCCCTGCCAGCGTTCAGATATTTGCTTGTGGCAACATTAACCAAAGCCAATCTGTTGCTCGACGTAGTTTTTTCAGATGTTCCTCGGTGCAGCTGAAATGGAATTGTGGTTCTACTGGACTTCTAGTTGTGGTGCAGTCAGATGTGGATAAGACCAATCAAAGCTATTATGGGGAGTCCAAGTTGAACTACCTCACGACTGATGGGATCCATGAAGGGCTTGTGCCACTTCGTATGTCCTATCCTATTTTCTGACTTGTTTTGATCTACAGGTTCTGACTGTTATCTGTTGCCAGGTAAAGAGGGGCCTATTCATGATGTACATTGGTCGCATTCTGGCTCAGAATTTGCTGTTGTTTATGGCTGTATCCTTTCATGTGTACTTGTCTATTGGTGTTTTATTCACATGTTAAAGATACTAGTTTATGAGGAATTTAGCAAGAAATTTATGTTGCTGGGTCTTGTTTGAGTCAACTGACATATCTGGAGGGAATTTCTGTGTAATCCTCAACATTTAATTTCTTGAAATATACTGGGCTGGTGATTAATCCATATCTTTTTCTTCTAGAATCTTGATGTTTTTATGAAATTGGGGTGGGGAAAGTGGCACAGAAACTTTGATGGGTTTGGTTCACTAGAGAAAATCCAGTGCCAGTGATGATCATCACTTGCAGTTGTAATCTTTGAGATAGGTCATGCCAATGGATTAACCAAAAAATAAGTTGGAAGGTTTGTGTATGGTGAGTTTTTGATTACCATTATCAAATTTTGTCAAATTTCTCATGATAATTGGTGAAAACCTTTTATTTACTTAATAGTTGCATTTCTTGCTTGTTTCTCCAGCTTTTTCTTTATTATCATGCTTTTCCTTGATTCATTATAGTTATGCCTGCTTGTGCAACATTGTTTGACAAGAAGTGCAGACCTCTACTTGAGCTTGGGTCAGGGCCTTACAATACAGTCAGATGGAATCCAAAAGGAAGATGTATCCTTTGTGTAATGACTCATGGGTTTGTAATATCGGCGTTGCTTTAAATTAAATTCATCTAATTGTTCTTTGAGTATATATTTGTGACCTTAATTCCTTGGTCAACAGTTCTATGCTTGGCTGGTTTTGGGAATTTGCCAGGTGATATGGTAAGAAAAGTTTACAATGATTATCTGATATCATGGTCCCGTGTGAGATTGTTTGAACCAGTTCTAGTTGGTGAACATTTCTGTGCTAATACTTGTCCTCTTTGAGAGCCGAGTGCCCTTGATCTTTATTTCTAGTTTCCCATCTTTCTTTTATTGTCTTGCATGATTGTGTATATTTGCAGTGGTGCTGGAAAATTCTCTGGAGTTTTTCGAATTCATCTATCTCTATAATCCTTGGAAAGAAATGCTGAGATTTTTGGTTTCTTCTTCTATTATGGCACTATTTCAAGATACCTGTTACTTCCTCTTCACTGTTATCACCTGCCATTTGGCAGCTCTTTTTAAAAGTTATAAATTTCATAATGAGATGCAATAAAAGATTTTTTACTTTTATGATGTTCTTGTCCTCATTAGGTTGTTTTTGGGTTGGGGTGAATTATTGCAAGGCTAGTGCCTTAATAAGTTTATCAATCATGGTTGGGTTGCAATGCCAAACATTTGAGTAATTGTACTCACAAATTCAGCTTTTGCTTTCTGCTTGAACTTGTTACAATTGTTGTATGTATTTGTGGCCTATCATCCGTCTTCCCCCTCACCACTTCTAAAACAAAATGAATTATGGAAGTTTGCAAGTTAAATTACTTCTATTTACCTCTATTAATTTTGCATCTGGGACATCAAAGCGACATATGTCTTTCTTTTATCTTGTATTTTGCCACCATTCATTAGAAAGAAAATTATACTCTTTTTGCTTCTAGGATTTAATTCTATCTAGCTCCATTGCTCTTCTGCAGTGATCAAATTTGTTAGTTCAACCTATTTAATATTTTCAGGCTTTCTGGGACTATATAGACAAAAAACAACTCTGCACAACCAGGGCTGAATTGTCTGTAACAAGCGAATGGTCGCCAGATGGGCGCTATTTCATGACTGCAACAACAGCTCCAAGACTGCAAGTTGACAATGGGTATATTCATCGTTGCTTATTTTGCATCATATTCTGGTAGATAGTGGTCTCATTATTTTTTTCCATTAATGCAGCAGAACTTTGTCCTTCTTGACTGATCATAGTTCTATGAGAACCCTTTTGTGAAGAAGTGGTTTTATTGATATAACACATAAGAGTCTTTTGATAATCAGTTATATTGCAATACCTTTTGGGTCAAGGAAAAGGGCGTCAATCTTTTTCTTCTGCCCTTAATGCAACACATCTTTTGTAAAGACAGCCCTAGTCATAGAGTGCATGTAAAGGGATGCTTCCATTTTACTGAAATTTATGCCTTTGCCACTTTTCAAATACCGTCTATGCTTAGGTGAAACAATTAGCAGAAATGAGTAGCAGCCATCAGTTCATTGATATTCCGAGTGTTCATGATGCCATAACTATTTATAGGAGCTTGTGTGCCTAATCAATGATTTATGGCAGTTGGTCATTTGTTTTCTTAATGAAATAAATTTAACCCCTAGTAGATTCTGTTTAAGCCATTGATTTACCTATAATAATTCAGTTCTTATCTGAAACTGCACTACCTTGTCTTGGAAAACTTTTCTGGTTGAAACGTTTTACAATTGCATGTGGTGAGAATCATGGAATGTTTGTTTATTATTTTGTTTCCCACTGTATATTAAGGGCCTTCACATGTATAATGTAATGCCTTTCACCAATAATTCATAAACTCACCCCTTCATGATTTTTGTGAAGGATTAAAATTTTCCACTACAATGGATCACTGTACTTCAAAAAAGCATTTGACAAGCTGTATCAGGTTGGTATTTCAAGTGATTATTTGTTTTCTGGAAAGTATATTATATTAGTTGTTGCAGTCAATCCCAATATTTTTTATTCACTCCACAATGCAGGCTGAATGGAAACCAGAATCCCCTGATAGATTTGGCGATATTTTGGAACTTATCAAATCTGTTGATTCACTAAAAGTTGGAGAAAATAAATCACAAGGTTCAATCTCATTAAGACCTAAAAACTTCATCAGCTTATGAAAATATTCCACATGGTGTTAGCTTGATGGAATACTCTTATTATTTACTAGGGGAAGGGGCTGCCTCCAAGAAAACTTCTACGACCAACCCTTCCACTCAGAAGCCTGCTGCATATCGCCCGCCACATGCCAAACAAGCAGCTGCCATTCAGGCCGAGGTATTACAAACTAATTGCATGCTTGTACCTACTAGGTTCACACTCAATTATTATGAGTTAATGTGAGGGTAAACCAATGTAGATTTCCTATTGCTAATTGATGCAGGAGCATCCAACATTCATAACTGTCTTTGCTATGTTTTCATCTCTGATTTGTGCTTTATTATTCTCTTCCATTTAATATAGTTTTTCTTTTGTAGCGAGTATTGTTGGTGGCTAAATTTAGTTTTCCATCAGTACCAATACAAAGGATTTGTGTCGTTCTGAAATTTTATTCAAGGACGTGTCTCTTGAGACCCTTATTTTCTTCTGTCTTCCAACTTCTTTCAGACCTTTTCTACTGCTGAAAGCCTACTGCCTTAATTCTTTCTCTACGTTACTACTGCTAGACGTGCACCTGTGACTCCAATAAAATGTCGCTTGGTTTGAAAATTAGGGTATGAATTCCTTATTCTGTTTTCTCCAATTCCCTGAGACAAATTACACAACATCCTTGTATGATGCAAAGAAAACCAAGGATTCTACAGTATCTGCAAGGGTTGTCCGTGTCCTATACCAAACGCCTTCAGGGGGACATGGAAAAGTTGGGACTTGACTTCTTTTCTTTAACTTCTTTTCTTTAATTCCAAGTCTGGTTTCGGAATGAATACCAACGTCCATAAATGTAGACCAACTGCTCTGCAAATACTGCAGTTCCTCAGTTGTGCATTTATCAATCCCTTTTTAAAGTTAGTAATCACTACTCTGAAAATACTGTAAACTTTTCCTATAGACTATAAAATTGTGGCACTCTTCTAAATAAGGATTCCATCATCCACCATCTATATGACAAACTATACCCTCTGTACTTTCCACATCGCTGCAGATGTAACTCTGTTGTTCATTAATTTTTTATTTTGTAAATTACTTATAACCTGACGATTTCAATGTTTTTGCCAATGCAGCTGTTTGGAGGAAGTACTAGCGAGTAAGTATAGTTCATTTTGCATTTTCTATGTGTTCTGGATTTGCATAGTGTTCATTTTTCATTTGATTGTTTCTAACCCAGACAAATGAGCAAAAATGCACTGAAAAACAAGAAAAAAAGGGAGAAGCAGAAGGAGAAGAAGGCTGCTGAGGTTGCTGCAGCAATTGAGGGTTCGTGATCTAATCCATGATTGTTGTAGCTGGCTAATTAACTGCAGTGATCAGGCATGGTTTCTTCAAATATTGGCCCCTCGATCAGGTTAGGAGTTGGCTATTATTTCCTAAGCAGAAATTTTGGCTTTATGATGAAAGAATTGAGGTGAAGTTGGTGGCAGAATCATGTGCTTTTTTATTGTGCGAGCATGATGGATCAACCTTTGGGGCAATTGGTTCTAGTTGTTTGATCTGTAACAACCATAAATGCTTTAAAAACTTACGATGGATGTTCCCAGAAATTAAAACAAGAGGAGTTGCAATTCTTCTGATAACGTAATCAACTCCTGGATATATGTAATCTTCAAGTTCCAAATCTTTACCACGAAGTTTTGAATTTATAATAGTGGCCGGAGAAGTAAACAATGAGATGACAGTAACGTTTTATGTTTTGTTTTTTAATGATTTTCCGAACATTATTGGAAGGATTAGAAGAACCTGAAAGTGCTTTTTCTTTCATCATATTCTTAGCACCTGTTTGGTTCAGCTTTTGGAAGCTCCAAAAGTACTTTTTTCTACCGCAAAACTTATTTTAAAGAAAAAGTGAGTGTTTGGCTGTAAACTTCAAAAGTACTTTTGAAGTAGAAATAGCGTTTTTAAAAGTTCAAATACAGCTTTTTCAAAAGCTCTGGAGCTTTTCAGAAAAGTCCCAAATTTTAGCTTTTTCGGGTAGATAGTTTTGTGTCACTTGCGTAAAGAAAGGTAGTTTTTCGAGTACCAAATTTTAGAACGTCAGTTCTGTTTCTTTGGCTTTCTTCTGTTCACTCACAACTCATCTTCCCAATCACTCATAACTCATCTTCTCAAGACACCCACGATCAGTTCAAAGGTTAGTTCGAATGTTATTTCTTTATATTTTTCGTCTTCCTCGAATTTTATTTACTGTATTCGTCTGGTTCGAAGGTTTGCGTTCGTTACGCAGACGTCGAACGCAGACGAAATCGAAACATCTGCGTTAACAACACAGACGTCAAAACGTCTGATCTGCGTTAAACGCAGACGTCTCTGCGTTTAACACAGACTCCTCTGCGTTTAATGCAGACCACGTCTGCTTTGTTAAACGCAGACAAGGTTTTTCAATGAATTCACATCCCCTTTCTAACAAAACTAGCTATCAAATTCTATGTAACTACGTTCTTGTTTGGTATTAGACCAAAAATTTTAGAAGCCATTACTTGTTGAGGCTACTGACACATTGTGACTTCATATTATCTGGTACATGAAGAGCTTCTATAAGCAGCCTATTGTTTACATAATTTGCAGCTTTTTTTTTTGGAATCTTATGTTGCCCTCTTGAATTTTTTAATGGTGTGATTCCATCAAACCGTGAGTGAAGATGTTAGTCCCTTAAATTAGTTAACTAGTTATTTTAAGTGCACTCAATAATTCAAAGTAGGCATGTAAAATTGTTTTTAAATATAGGTTGAAAGTAATATATGATGAGTAATTTGTATTTGAGATAGCAACTCCTTATGAAGTGTGTCTCTTTCTTTACTTCTGTACGTGTATAAACTTCCATAGTCATGTTGGTTATGCTTTTATATTTTCTTATACTTGTTAAATTCATTGTTATATGCAGTGGAGATTTTGTTGTTGATAGAAAATGTCAATACCAAG
>JANKOD010000008.1:5386265-5400981 GCA_026284645.1 Erythroxylum acuminatum | reverse complement strand
TATATTACTTTCAACCTATATTTAAAAACAATTTTACATGCCTACTTTGAATTATTGAGTGCACTTAAAATAACTAGATAAATAATTTAAGGGACTAACATCTTCATTCACGGTTTGATGGAATCACACCATTAAAAAATTCAAGAGGGCAACATATGATATCAAAAAAAAAGACTGCAAATTATGTAAGCAATGGGTTGCCTATAGAAGCTCTTCATGTACCGGATAATATGAAGTCACAATGTTGTCAGTAGCCTCAACAAGTAATGACTTCTAAAATTTTTAGTCTAATACCAAACAAGAACGTGGTTACATAGAATTTGATAGCTAGTTTTCTTAGAAAGAGGATGTGAATCCATTGAAAAACCATGTCTGCGTTTAACAAAGCAGACGTGGTCTGCGTTTAACAAAACGCAAACCAAGGTCTGCGTTGCAGACATTTCGATTTCGTCTACGTAACGAACGCAGACCTTCGAACCAAACGAATACAGTAAATAAAATTCGAGGAAGACGAAAAATATAAAGAAATAACCTTTGAACTGATCGTGGGTGTCTTGAGAAGATTGAGTTGTGAGTGAATAGAAGAAAGTCAAAGAAACAGAACAGACGTTCTAAAATTTGGTACTCGAAAAACTATCTTTCTTTACGTAAGTGACACAAAACTATCTACCTAAAAGAGCTAAAATTTGGAACTTTTCTAAAAAGCTCCAAATTTGAACTTTTGAAAAAACTGTATTTGAGTTTTAAAAAAAGTTATTTCTACTTCAAAAGTGCTTTTGAAGTTTATAACCACATTCACTTTTTTCTTAAAATAAGTTTTGCGGTAGAAAAAAAGTACTTTTGAAGTTTCCAAAAGCTGAACCAAACAGATACTAAGAGCTATGAAGATATAAACGAGTCTGGTAAAGGGCCAAAATGTAACACATACTCAGATTGGGGACGCATGTAATGTCTTGAGCTGTAAAGAGGCGCTCTCAAAATTTTACACCCATCCCTGAATGCAGTTTGTTATTTGTTTTAAGATGCTTCAATGGCTAGATTAGTTGTATAGAATCGTTTGTTTGGTTCTTTTTTGTCAGGCACAGATAATTAAAGCCGAAATCAATTGAATAGAATAACTGGCATGCCATACAGAAAAGGAAGGAGGCTTTGATTGCTTTCGAAATATTGCACATAATATCAGCAAACACTAGTAGAAAGTGGCGGCGAATGAATTACATAATCAATAACATCACAATTGATTCTTGTACGTTAAGAAAGCTATCAAATTACCAAAAGAAGAAAAGAATTTAAATTGAGAGAAACAAGAAACATGCGAATATAACAAATGAATTTCTATGTCGCTTTCCCGTTAATCTCTTATGTTACCAAAGAATAACTTGGAAGGCGTAGAGACTACCATGCATCCAGGTCATGACGTAATTCTTCGTAGCTATACAGAATTGGCATGCAATAACAAGCATCCAGTGGCAATACTGTTCAAGGAATTGGCTTTTGTAGCTTAAACAAGGCGCTATTGACCAGTTTTAGCACGCTTCATTCCACTTGAAGTGAAAGGGGACACACTGCCAATTGGTCGAGGACTCTCTTCCCTGTAACTTGAATTCAACATCGCTAGTTCTCTCAACTGGTGCCTCTTGAAGATATCCTGCGACTCATCCTGCACGTAGGAAGATGTAAAAATCTTTGCTTTAATTAGAACCAACTCAAAATCTCCATTTCAAGAACTACTGCTGCCATCTAACAACACCATTGTTGGCCATATTAATTCCTGAACTGTTCAAAACTTTATTATCCAGTTCGAAGGATGTTAAGCTTGGTATGTATTTGTATCAAAGGAAGAAGTATGCAGCAGTAGCAGTCCGTGAAGTACCAAAGCGGCCAGTTAATGTGAAGTGATATCAATAAGAAGAGGAGACAATACCACAGGTTTGAGTACTTCTTCGATGATTTCGTGTGCTTGCCTCAATCGGATATCAATAATATTGGCAGGTAACTCAGCCTCAATAAGAATGTGAAGAGGATCATTCAGATGTTCATAACCTGGTTTTCCTCTCAGGGACTCCTCCTTCACAGCGTAAAAAAAAAGAAAAGGCTATGTGAATACAGTAGTTTCAACAGATGATAATAGCTTAAAGTGGAACTGATGGAGTTCCTTAAATTAAAATATCATTCAGCATTTATGTTTTGTGGATTGCAGGTACTGAAGTTTCTCAAATCTGAGTAATATTTACCTTCTCAGGGTCCTTTATTGAACCTTTTCCTCTAATATAAACACGGCAACCTGTAGAAGCTTCCACTCGCTTCAATGAATTGCCCCTAGGACCCAGAAGGCGGCCTACAAAATTGAACTGAGGTCCATAAAAGAAATTAGAGATCATTCTTCTATATCGTATTCTATCTGAGGAGCCATGCATATCTCAGGTGAAGCATGGATCTTACATTTGGATAATTGTTGACAGGAATATCCAACCGCAAAACTTTCTTTATGATATAAGACCCTGGACTTGATGCTGCCACTTGCCACTCCGTATTAATTCCCTGCAATCCAAACCTCTGAAAATAAACACTATTTTAAGCTGGAGTTATCAGAAAGAAGGCACATTCAAGTTTCTTTCACTAGAACAAGACAAAGGAAGAGAAGCAAATGCTTGTGAAGCAAAATCGTTTAATTCAGCAGCACAAGCAAGTTTATTGGGGGCTGGCTCGAAACAGAAATTTTGTCAACTCAAATTCTGCACTTCATCAACCGATACATTAGTACGAGTCTAATACAACACAGCACTCAATTTGCCTTTCAATTTCTTGTTTACATAAGAAAAGTCCGAGGAATGCTTTGATAAAATTGTTTTTGGGGTAATAAGGTTCATATATTTACCTCTTGTGTTAGTCCATTCCACCCAATGAAGTCCATTCCTGCATTATTTGGCACTATATCTGAAGCCATAGGACCTAGGCTCCCACGATGAAGTCTATCAAAGTCAGTTAATCCCTGCTGGCTAGGGTTCATACCAGAAACCCTTAATATCTCTGCTAACATAAAGAGCAGTTGATTTGAGTTTCTTTTCTTGTTATGTCTAAACGGAAGAAATAAGAAACTTTCAAGTTTTAGTTAATGTCTGTCAATACGTAAAGCTATGGTTTGATTCAAATGGAGTTAATCAGAGTATTCGATAAACAATTATGGATAACTCAGACAACGTTAGAAGTCAAAATTATTGATTTTGTTGCCTATTTTATCCAACACTCAAAAAAATTGATCCAACAGGCCTACAAAACTTGAAACAGATGCAACAAAACTGTTGATGCTTCAAGCACATCAGCTGAACATTAGCAGGGCAGAACCTTCGCCGTTCTGTATGAGGGATTAGACATCATTTTCACCACAAATTTTTGTTTACTCAGATGATGTTGATCAGGGTTATTATTGAGAATCATCAACTTAGGAAAGCAATCTATAACAGTCTTATCAAGATATTGACTACAAACACTCTATTATTCTCTCTTAGAAATGCTACGGTTCATAGTTTGATTTGTTTAACTGATATAGAGTTCAAGATCTTATCTTGTTTTGGCTGCAGATTACAAGGCTGTTTGAAGCAAGCGGTCTCGTAAGTCTAGGATTATGGAGGACCTTAGGGCTTGGGATCTAGAGGTTTCTCAATTGCATTATCATACACTTCAAGCAAGCTGCTTAAAATGTTTGATTCCTTGATTAAGGAAGTGGACGTTTGATGCAAAACATTATGTTAGTTATCCTGAAATGCAACATTCTTCTCATTGAACTAGTTCTATAACGAATTTAAGTAGTGTAAACGTACATAAACGGGCTTCTGTTGGCAGCTTTACGTTCTACTAGTTCCTGATTAGAATTTCTTATTCATCATCATTATATAAGGTAAATACTATGGTGAACAGCGAGTTTCTGCAACAGCTTTCTGACCAAGGATTTGTATTTTTATCTAACACTTAACTGTTTGAAATAAACTCCCAGATTTCCGTCATTAATGAATGACGTGGTTTTACTTACAACAGTCAGCTTCAAAACACATGATTTTCTGCTAATAACATCTTCAATAAAGATCTTCCCAACATCGTCAGAAAGATTAACAAATTCTAAGTAGAGATCAAATACATATTACTACAGAGCAGAACCTTGATAAGTTCTATATCAAACGCTCTACAGAGATGGAATTTAGGAAGAAAAGGAAACATGAAGAGAATCGAACATTCATTAATCTTCACACATATTCTAAAAGTGATCATTTATCATAATCTTCAAATAGAGTAATAAGAGATGGAGATATATGTCAACAAATGGGAATTTCTGGTATTTCAAACCACAACTCGATAGAATATACAAGGAGGGATAGGAAGATGGGCAGAATCAACAGATGATTTACATGAAAAAGCTCAAACAAGAAGGGAAAGGCCAAACCTTGATTCAAAAGACGGCTACATGTAGGAAGGATTTGTACAAAAGGACCAAGCTTTTGATGCTCCTCTAAAAGCTCCGTCAAATACTGACCACTGGAAACAGAAAACACGTGCAAGGATTGAATCAAAAGAATTAGAGAAATATATGTACATCGTTGAAAAGGCAGACACTAGTTACGCAAGCTATGTACCTGTCGACATCAGGGGTTGCTCTTATACGAGGTGATGGAGCTCTTGCAGGTGAGTAGTTACGTGAGTATAGTCCTGACATGGATGTATGCGGTAGTGAAGAAATAGAAAGAGATAGAGGGGATGATGATTGCGAAGGAGCAACTCGCACAGAGTGAATCGGAAAAAGAGCATATAGAAAGGAAATAAGGAAAGAAGGTGAGAAAGGCGAAGAAGTGGGAAACTGCAAAAGGAAAATACAATAAATGGTGTGATTGTGTCAATTGAGGAAAGCAGTGGGGCTCTCTTGATGAGGAAGGGTGGGGTTTTAATATGTAAGACAGAGGCTGATGCGGGGTTTTAATGTTTGCTTTGTTGGCCACTCTTATGTCCTTGAAAGTTTTCACACACTGTATCAAATACGACTCGTGATGTCTATACGTATTATATTATCCTCCACTGCTGTTCTGGTACAAACAGTCCTCCACCTCGCTACATGACGCAGAGAGAGACGTAAGACATTACATGAAGTTTTTGTCAATCGATGGTGAGGAGGAAACCAGAAAGAAAGGGTAAGCCACAGGCTATAGTCAAACTTTGTATGTCTATCTATATATATATATATAGAATGAGACCTGACAGTGACTGGGAAGAGAATGATTGTACACCATCGATCCATCTCATTCTTTGGAGTTATATAAGACAGGGAAACGAAACTGATGTTTACAGGAAAAGATCATCCACACATACTCTAATATTATGACAATTCTATACATCAGCTGGTGATACAGATACGTAAAGTAAATTGGATTAAAAAAGTAATCACCGCTGCGTCACGTTCTCTGATAGTTTGCCACTTTCTGTCGGTTTTTGTTTCTGAAGAAATTGATTTCGTTCTGATCAGTTAAGGTAACAGTAGAATAGAAAGCCTGATTGACTGGCCCACTGACTGACCCCCTTCGTAGGGGTTGGAGCATTTTATATATATCTTGTTGTGGAGTCTAATTTATAGTCATATGTGATATAAGAATCTCTTTTTCTTCACTAAATTACTTTCACCAAATAAATAATTTTGGTTGGGTCGGTTGTGCAAGGCCCAGGCCTAGGTCCACACGTCCACGGTCTATTTGCAGGTGTTAGTCTCCCATGCAAACGTAAAGACTTACTCAAAGACTTAAACCTAGCATCTATTCCATATGTAAGGTACTATTTTGCCATAATACAGGTACGAGATTGCAACCCTATTTTTCTTTGTTCTTAGCAGCCAATACCCTCTCAAAAAAGACTAACATGAGCGTCAGAGGGGCCTGCTGGTAGTTAACTCCCGGCGTGCCTTATCTGTTTTGCAGGAGTCCTTTAGTCAAAGCCAGTCAGAATCATGAATCCAAGCAGTAACGTTCAGCCCTAAAAGATTCAGGAAGAACCAAATCCATTTTACATCATTTATATAAACAGTTGGTATTGTTTTTCTCTTCTTTGTGCAGGTGGTTGCTGATGTTGTTGGTCAAGCTGTCATTTTGTGAAGAGCAGACCAAAACACACCACACCACAATGATTTTGGCTAGGAAATCAGATAGCCAGCTGACGCGCATAACTCCACATATTTCATTCCCTTTTTCTTTATATCCCAATTTAATTACCTAATCATTACACACTCTTTAATTTAATTTATATATTGATAAGACCAATTTCTATGACAATTAACAGCTTCATCTCCTGTTGTACATGTGATGTTGCAAGTCGGCATGATATGGGAACATTGGACCTGACATTTTTAAAACACAACTGTTGCCACCTATGCTTAATGAATTTCGACTATCTTAATTAGTACTGAAGACAATGATTAAATGAAGAGATACAGTCAATATTTCTGAAACTTTGTTATTTGCAATGTTCTATTGGCGGCTACTAATACTATACCACGCACTCTTCGGGTGAAATACAGTAACAGGAACAAAGGGGTAGGCAAAACGAGCATAGGATTCCTACCTGCGTTCCTACCTGTGACTGTAAGCAGTGGCAGAGAAAAAGCACGTCACGTTAGACCGTATAAATAATGTGTGGGATCGGTGTGTAATGGCACAGCCAAAAGTTCTCCAGATTACCAATTTCACTCTCTTCTCTGCACGCTACGATATGGATCATTGAATTGGTGTTGTAGTGTCTATTCTGCATTTCAATCTCGTCGATAATGAAGGGTTATTTTATTGGCAACTTCATCATCCTTTAGACTCTAGTCTGATGCTAGTTTCTCAGCGTCACCTACAAAAATAAGGAATATGTAATGGAGGCAATAACCATGTAAGGGCTCAAAAGATGCGGTATTGATGGTGAACTGGTACGTGGTATTGTACCATCATTTTGCTAATGCAAGCCAACTGCTTTATCACGAAGGGAAACTTCCAATCATGCATCTAAGGTAAGTCTCCAAAGTTGTGTTGAAGACCTCAAATTGTAAAGTACTCCTTTTTGGCAATAAAATGCTTCCCAAAATGAGCTGATGAATATTAGATCAAAATCACTAATGATGGTTGATAGCATACCATGAAGTTGAAAAGCATTATTATGAAGGATAGCATCCGCAGCATAAATAAAAATTGCAATCTTATATTCATCTATTGTGTTTAACAAATATACTAATAATAAGAACAGGCAAAAATAAATACCTAAAATTTGTGATGATTAATCGATAATGAACTTCGAAAATAGAAAATCTCTATGTACTCTACATCAAAAAATACGTCCAGCTTTCAACACTTGATATGACTATGATTAAAATTTGATGAATACTTTCTTCAAGAATAGGGAAAACAAATTTCTTTACCTTTCTCTTGTTAATCTCAACGTACAAAAACGAGAGTTTTTTTGTTTCTCTCTTCTCGTTATTTCAAACGTTCACAACGATTACATAATTATCTCTTCACTTCTTGTTTCAGTGTTTTACGTCTTTGTTTTTAAAACTTGATACAACCACATAACGCATCCTTTTGTTTTGGTTTTGTAACAAAACCATCCAATGGACAAAACGCCTTTTACCATCTGACACCTTTTGCCTTTTTTTGAATTATTATTATTATTTTATTTTATTCATTTATTTTCTACGAGAGAATTTTCAATACTAATTATATTTTCTGTATTAGCAAAAAATTATAATAATATGCTATATAGATTATTTAATAAATTATCTCATAATAAATTACATAATCATAAATAGAAAATATTGCACTTATAAGTGCGTGACCACATAGATTCATCACTAAGCCGGTAGTAATTAATCCAATTAATTACTAATCAAGGTTGACGTCTAACAACACTCATCAACAACCGGATAGTGTGAAGTAACAACCTTACAAAGACAAAACCTGGTTAAGGATAATGTATTATTATCTTCCATCATTACAACTCCAGATTATCCTAAGATATGGTTTAACTGTCAAACCCTATTAGATAACCAACTATGTTATATGTCAATCATTAATGATTGGTAAATGACTTAAAAAACTCCTTTTCCTCACTCATTCAATCGCCCTGGCCAAGGTCTTGAAACAACCATTAAGGTCAATGACAACAAAGAGCTCAAACTCATTACCTTGAGTTGATAGATATCATCTTGACTCACCACTAATCAGATAGGTACTTAATTATATCTAATGACCATTTAACTAACATTTTTACACACTAGGTGTCTAACATCAAAACATAATAAGTGATCTATTGATTACTATGGTGATCTCAGGTCAAAGGAAAAATATACATTTAAATCCTTACGAGAATATCCCACTTGACAGTTCATAAGTAATATTAACTATTGGAAATTTTCAGTTTGGCCAGTTCAATGAGCATATCTCTATATGTATCATCTATATATATAACTTAGTAAATGAGATCTAATAATATACATCCAATAGATATTATTACATACATATTGATCTAACCGGATCATTAAAGTCTTTATTTGATGATTCTACGATCAAGAACACTTTTAGATTAAACCCTAAAGACTTGACTCTCATTATCATAATCTTCATTATGATGGCAAGTGCATAAATTTAATCAAAGACTTATCATATTAGGATAAAAGCAATAAACATAATATGATAATATATATAATCATTTGCTATGTTATTAAACAAAGTTAATAATCACAAAACAAAGGTGTCCAATCTATTACATAACGATTTGGTCATGGGTATAATTCCAATATATTCATGAATAACTGAACTACTACTTCAATTTTATAAGGACATTTAAGCGGCATAAAATGGGGATATTTGGTGAGTTTATCTATTACTACTATAATCACTAAATAACCATTCAAAATAGGTAGTTCCTTTATAAAATGCATGTTTATTTTGACCAACATTGTTAAGGTATTGTAGGGGTTAGAGTAAGCCAGCAACTAGTAAGGTGACATATTCCTTGAACTAAGAAATATTTTTTAAAAATCACTCATTTTGGACTAAACAGGTAATTCCAATTTAAAAGCTACTAATTCCACACATTGTAAGATTTGGAAGCTTTCAAATATTTAACTAAAAGCTTCTTATTGCTCATTTGTTATATACTTACTTAATGATAAATTTGAAGCTTAGCATACACCCAATCATATAACTGTGAACTGTTTCATTCAATTTTAAGCCCTCTGATTATAAAATTTAATCAATTATATAGCAGCTTCATGATCCCACAAAGATTAGTGCACCATTAAATCCTTTATGTTAGGAAAATAATAAAATAACACCAAATTAAAATTGGGACAACTTATTTGAATGGAAGACGTCATGAAAAATTACTGCCCTAAATAGGAAATTCCCCCTTTATGGTGTAGTAGGATAACGAGATCCAACCCTAAGGTTAACGCCTCCTCCTCCACCGACTTCAGTGCACTCTAAAGGGTGGAATAGAAACTGTCTCCAAGAGTAAAGAAAACCGAAGAAAGAAAAGAAAAGAGTTGTGTTCGATGAGCTTGTGTATCCTAAAGGTGAATACTTATGTCCATCAGTAAACAAGATGGACAAAACATATATAGGCAAAAGCAAGATGTACGTTACTAGGAGATAATAAAGAGAGTAAATAAGAAGAGCGTTACTGGGAGGAAATAAAGAGAGTAAATAAGATGAATGTTTGGGTTATAATGTTGAGAAACCCTAGAGATTAAAAAATGGTGGTCAAGCTTTGCCATTAAACCAAGTTTTGGACCAATAGCACCAACACTTTAATCACACATTAAATAAGGAGTATATTCTGGAGGTAAATACCTATATAAAATTGAAAAGGCGAGCAATAAAGAGTGGTGTGGAAGGTGGCATTGTGCCATCATTATACCAATGGTAATCACTTACTCTATTATTAGGTGCAATCTCTTACCATATAATGTAAATATGTCTCCAAATTTCTACTAAGAACTTCTGTGTAGCCATCTATTTGAGGATGATAAGCTTAAGATAATGCAAAGAAACCCTTGAGCATTAAAAAACTCTTGTCAGAAGTTACTCCAAAAATGAGGTCTTTATCATTGAAAATAGTAAGAGGCATACCATACAGCTCATAAATAGAGTTGATATAAACTGAAGCAACTTTGGAAATTGAGTAGGGGTGTGCCAAAAACGTGAAGTAACTGTATTTTGTGAACCTATTAACCACTGAAAGGATGACTATATACAGATTTGGGTAATCCTTTAATATCATACCCACTTCTATCTAAACTTGATGTAGAATGGGTAAGGTTGAAGTTTTCTTAGAGTAACAACGTTTCATACTTATTCATTTAGCACACGTCACATTTCCTAATGAATTTTGAAATATAAGCTTGCATTTCCTTCAAATGGAAATATGAATTCATCATTTTATATTTAGCTAGAGACCTAGAATGTCCCCTAACTACTGAAGTATGAAACAAGGAAATGAGTTTTTTGTTATAATATGGTCTTAATTCCTACCATTAAGTCTTTTTTTCCAGCACAATAAGTCCTTGTTCTATGAGATGACTCTAAAACCTACCTTCCCTTAAGTTTCTAGATTAACATTGAGAGAGTAGGATAAGTTTCCTAAAAGAAATTACTATGAATATGAGAGATTAGAATTTCATACATTTCTCCACTTCCTACTTTGGATAACCCATCAACTATTGTATTATCAACCCTTTCATGTACTTGATCTTAAAATCAAACTCAGTGAATTTAGCTAATCATGTTTACTTAAATGGAGTGAGGATCTTCTACTCCAACAAATATTTCAAACTCCTATGATCTAACTACACTATAAACTTCCTTTTAGTTAAGTAATTGGACCAATGTTTGATTGCTACCACTAAAGCCAACATTTTCTTCTCATCACCAGACAAATGACAATGTTTCTATAATAAAGCCTCACTTAAATATGCTAATAGATGGCCATCTTGTAGTTAAAAAGCTATTAACCCACTTCTATAAGCATTTGATTATATAATAGACAACTTTTCAAAGTTAGGCAATGTAAGCACATGAGCATAATCTAATACATTAACGGCATATTTGGTTCAATGGAATAAGTATTCTATTCTTGGCATATTCTTAAAACTTAGTTTTGTCTTTGTTTGGATAGGAAAAAATACACAGAATAACTAATCCTAGGATTAGATATTTATTAACTTTTGAGAATAAGTTAAGACCATCCCCACCTATCTTTATATATTCCAAGAATAAGTGTAACATACCACTCCCAAAGAGCATATGCTTGAATATATCAAAAGATATTCGAAAATATACTCTATGAAAATGGTACATTAGGACAATTAACTAACTCATTAAAGGCATCAAACATATCATAAGCATTATAAGTATTCAATTCTTTTCATTTCATTCACAATCATAAAAACCACATGTATCATTACAATTCAGATTCCACATATACATTATACAACGTTATAATGAGTCCAATCTCAGCACAAAATATGAAATATGAAAATTAGATGCTAATACTAAAGATATCTATCTAGACTCCTCAAATTCAACTGATCAGACCTTTGAGTCATTCTCATCCCCAAAACACAAGTGCTATACTTCTACTATAACACTTACTAGTTAGAACTTCCTTAAATGTGAAAACAACGTTGCAATTTTAATGAGTTTGCGAACTCAGTGAGTGAACCATCATCGATGTATTCACTCAGGTCAGATCACAAAAACAAGTTATAACCCAATTCAACAAGTATATTATACCATCCAGCATTGAATACCACATCACATTTCATCATACTTCAACAAGTACATTATTTAAGCTAGCATTGCATATCACAACACATCATCCATTAACTTCAATTGTAATTCACTATTTTAAACAATTCAATAATACATTCCAATTAAATCATTTAATACATGTAGGAATGTATATACACATGCACATGTGATTCAATTTTCATTTTTGCTTTGTTGTGACCAAGTGTCCTATCAACCCAATTTACTGTCCCTTATCTGTTTGTGAACATCGAGATCATTTTTGGCCCGTATCTATTGTGGATACCGAGTCTGTGATATCTGAGCCTAAGGCACTTTTTCACAATCTTGAGCTCAAAACTATTTTCCCACTTCGGTCACTCTAGTTACAACTCCTTTATCTGATCATGCATTTCAATATGATGAGATGCATCATTTCACATGCCTTGCTTTCATTTCAGTATACTCATGCCTTATATCAAGATCCTCGGATCTAAGTTCGATATTTAACAATCAATTGTACACACATTTCAGATTAACATTCAATTCATACAGAAGCACATATATTGAGTTTACACATCTAAGTTAACTCACAGTACGCTCCAGAAAAGCTATTGCCTCAATGTTCTAGTAATGTATGGATATTGATGATCACCTTGCACATCTATCGTCATGTAATACACACATAGTTAACAAATTACTAATTTGTTTGATCATATAAATATACAATCATACACATGTGTATGTGTCATGTTTCAATGCATGCTCAATTGACTTTTCGGGTATGTATTCTTATACAAATATCTTGACCATTCAAACATTATAGCTTAATTTACTCCAAATTCATTAATCATATATTCATCAAACTTTTCTGGCAATATATATTCATACAATTATCAAATTCTTATTCAAAATTACCTCATGATCTTCAATGCTCATTCATTCATTCCTAATACACATTACTCATGTCCTTACGATCATGTTTGCATTCATAAGAATACCTTTATTCCTTTGATAACTCATAATGTCTAGATTTGGATACATAGATATCAAAACAATTCATTCTTTAAGTTATAATCAATTAACAACTTAAACTTGTCAAACTCTTAACCAATTAATTAAGTAACAATCTAGGTTTATTCCAAACCTTAATCAAGACCAAATACATCAATTTAGAGTTACTTTTGATCAACTAGTTCAACATGTACACAAAACAGAAATTATCTTTTCAAAACTAGGCCCATGGTCGTGGGGGATCTTCCCACTATCGTGACAGAAGGCAAGTAATTAAGCCACGATCGTGCATAGTCTTTCTTCCTCAATTCTCCACGAATTTCTCATACTTAGAGACATTACTACTACTTGAATTTTTCTAGATTTCATGATACTTAAAGCTACTTCATATCAAGTTAATTAAGCATCCATATTGATAACACTAAGGCTCCAAAATTCTGTTCACATAAATCATTAACAGTTTCCTTTTTGCAAACTCATTTACATCTCTAAGTTTCTAAATTCTAAAACATCCTAATAACACCTATCTTTACCATGAATTTCTTATCAATTACATTTCCAATGCCAACTTAGATCATCCATATAATAGCCTATAAACTACTGTTTTCATGCATTTAAAAACATAACAGAAGAGTAACTAATTCATCTATCATTTTCTAGCACAACTTCAACATCAACACTACATTCAATATATCCCTACTCATTCATCATATCACGTGCCACAAAGATCAGTGTTTCACTTACTTGTTTAGCTCAAATGTCACCTCAAAGTATCAAGCCTGCTTTACCTCACATGTGTGCAAGCTCATCTCAAGAATAAGGTGGGAGTAGGATGGCTTCAGCAAAGACAAAAAGATGACAATAAATTCAACAGTGTTATGCTTCTAAAACTATCTTTATGAAGGATTTGTTTGCATAAATTTGGTGTGGAAATTGAACATAATTTAAGCAAAACACAGAGATGTGAAGGAGAAGTAAATTTCGGTAGTGAGAGGGAGAAGAAGGAGAGAGTTTCAGCAGAAACAACAAATGAAGAGATTCTTCCATGTGTGTGTTGTGTGGTGTGAGTGGAGAGGACACTTATCAAGTGTCTAGGCCAGCTACATGTCCTCTCTTTAGGCTGCCAATTGTCAGTTAGTTCCTAGGTCATTTGTCACTTAATTCTACTGCTATATGTCACTCAATTTATAGGTTTAGTCATCCTACATTTTCACATGTCAATTGTCTTGCTACTTGAAAATTTTCCTAGCATAAATGTACATATTAATCCATCAATCTTACAATTGTGACAAATAACTGCAAATTACTAATTGTAATCCATCAATTCTTTGTATTGGCAAATCAAAATACAAGACATTCAAAATACACAATCATGTCATAATTATTTAGAAACTTTCATACTCCGGAGTATGTCAATTGAGTGCAATTTTTTCTAAATCAACATTCATGTATGTATGCTCATATTATACATGTGAATGAAATCATAAAAATCATATTCTAAATGCACCAAATTCATTCTAATATAATATAATTCATGTGACTAAATAATCTAGCACTCTAATCCCTCAGCAGGTTTGGAAACTGACTATTACAATAAGCCATTTGTTCAGGAATTTTTATCCTTCATTCCCGCATTTCTTCTTCATTTTCACCTCCCTCTAGAAACTTCTTCATTTTATCCTTAACTCCGTGTTCACCACTTCTTCATTTCACTCTCTCAACCTCGCAATTCTCTTCTCCAGAAACTTCACTCTCTATTCAAGTCAACCCAGCCTTCTACCATTTGTCATCTTTTCTAGGTAAGTTATTCCTGTTGTTTCGATTGGGTGATGGATTTTTGTTGATGGGTTTCGATTGGGTGAGGGGTTTTGTTGATGGAGTTAGGTTTGTGTTTTATTTTGATT
>JANKOD010000008.1:5356858-5376300 GCA_026284645.1 Erythroxylum acuminatum | reverse complement strand
AATGCAACAAAACCTTGAGGTCTTGGGTTCGAGTCGTGCCCAAGACCAAAGAGGACAATACTGATTAAGGTTGTGGTTGCGTGCAAACTTGGGGTATGCGGGGCCCGTTTGCCCCGGTACGCAAAACACGGACCCAACAGGACAATTGTCAAGTGTCTAGGCCAGCTACATGTCCTCTCTTTAGGCTGCCAAATGTCAGTTTAGTTCCTAGGTCATTTGTCACTTAATTCTACTGCTATATGTCACTCAATTTATAGGTTTAGTCATCCTAAATTTTCACATGTCAATTGTCTTGCTACTTGAAATTTTTCATAGTATAAATGTACATATTAATCCATCAATCTTACAATTGTGACAAATAACTCCAAATTACTAAGTGTAATCCATCAATTCTTTTTATTGGCAAATCAAAATACAAGACATTCAAAATACACAATCATGTCACAATTATTTAGAAACTTTCATACTCCGGAGTATGTCAATTAAGTGCAATTTTTTCTAAATCAACATTCATATATGTATGCTCATATTATACATGTGAATGAAATCATAAAAAACATATTCTAAATGCATCAAATTCATTCTAATATGATATAATTCATGTGACTAAATAATCTAGCACTCTAATTCCTCAGCAGGTTTGGAAACTGACTATTACAACAAGCCATTTGTTTAGGACATTTTTATCCTTCATTCCCGCATTTCTTCTTCATTTTCACCTCCCTCTAGAAACTTCTTCTTCAATTTATCCTTCACTCCGTATTCACCACTTCTTCATGTCACTCTCTCAACCTCGCAATTCTCTTCTCCAGAAACTTCACTCTCTATTCAAGTCAACCCAACCTTCTACCATTTGTCCTCTTTTCTAGGTATGTTATTCCTGTTGTTTCGATTGGGTGATGGATTTTTGTTGATGGGTTTCGATTGTGTTAGGAATTCTTTGTATTATTCCTGTATAATAATTTCTGAACTGATGACAATTGTTTTGATCTGATTTTGCAGAGATGGAAGATTGCAAGAAAGTAAAGACAATACACAGAATTTACTTGGTTCGATAGCACAAAGCTATCTACGTCCAAGGATCAATCACACACACTGGTTTTACTAGGATCAGAAAAAAGGTATACAAGAGATTGAGTGTTTCCCTGAAACACCTGCAAGAGTTTCTCACAAACTCAGTAGTACACTTTTGATAGGTACTCTAGCACTCTCTCTATTTTTTTCTCTGAACTAGATGACTGAATGTATACAATAGTTTGTAATTGTAACTGTTGTTGTATTCCCGAATGCTTGAGGCGTGGCTATTTATAGGATTTTCAGATAACTACCGTTGGATAAGTTTGGACTAAGCCAATGCTTTAAAGACTCCAACTTTCTTGATCTTGTTCTTTTTCAACAAGTCTTTGTCTGGGTCCATGCATATACTCATGCCTTTTGATAAATGCTATGTTTTGCCTTTGACTCTCTTATGTTGTGCATTTAAAGTGGCTGTCCACTGTGTCTTCACGTGATGCACTTAATGACCATTTAAGTGTTGTGTTTTGCTAGTCTCCATATGTCACGTGTGACTTAAGTTTAAGTCACCTAAACTCAAGGCTTCAGACAATACTTCCGAAACTTCGTGAGTCACCCTTATCATGTCTTCTGCCATTCTTCTTCCTCTTTGCTTCGACTCACCATCTGTAGCTTTAGACCTATAGTGTTTCAGTGTTGTTTTTTGAAGAATCATGTGCTTTTCGTCACAGATTGGGTGAGGGTTTTTGTTGATGGAGTTACGTTTGTGTTTTATTTTGATTAAGTGAGGGATTATGTTTTGTTGATGGGTTTTGTTAATCTTCGTAACTTTGATCTTTTCAAGTAAAAAGAAGAAAAAATAAAAGAAAAAGCTCATCTAGTTTTACCGGAAAGGGATTTGTTGCTTTTCACTTAAATGATTTTCTTTTATTTTTGCAAATTTTACTTTCATGACAAGCACAATGTTAAGCACAATGGTTGCTAGATTCGAAATACAAGTCTAATTATGTACTAGAAGTCATTGACGACATTTCTACTAGATTTTGATTTGCTAAATCAGCAAAATGTTTTCCTTGTCATCGAAAAGAGAAAAAGGGATGGTCATACATATGGTTGTGAATCATAAATTTACTTGGCTGATTGGTTAAACATAATAATAAGAAGAAGAAGAAGAAAACTAATAATAACAAGGAATTTAATAACCAGAATTTGTAATGCCCCTCGTAAGTCCTAAAAGTAGTTTTATGAACATCCCTTCTATGTAGGTAAATTTGATGATAACCTGCTCTCAAATCTAACTTAGAAAAGAAGTTGGCTCCGTTGTGCATCTATTTAAAGCCTTATAATCTCCATACATCCTCCATAAATTTTCTTTCTTTTTCATTAAAACTATAAGTGATGAAAATGGGCTAATACTTTCCTGAATTATGCCCTACTTCAACATATCTCCCACCAACTCCTCAATAGCTCTTTTTTATACACTTTTATATCTACAGGATCTCATATTAATAGATTTACGCCCTCTTTCAATAAAATTCTATGGATTTACTTCCTTTTAAGTGGTAAACCTATTGGCTTAGCAAACATTTCTATATATTGCTCTAATAACCTCAGCATAACTCATTCATAGCTTGCATCTTATAACTAATTGATCGTTAGTAGGTTGCGTTCACTTCGCAACCAACTAACGTGGACTTTGCTATATCATCCCTTGTTGTTTGGTAACATCCCTTGTTGACTCTTAATAACTAAATTCAATCCTTACACTCCTAGCTGAAGGTTTCACTTATGATTTTGATAAGCTCCTACTTAATGTTGAAACACCAGCTCTTACTTCTTAGCTGCCTCAAACACAATAATCCTTTCACCATAGACATCTGCTTCAATTCCTTTAACTTTCCCTAACTAAATGACTCCATTGACGATCTGTTCTAAGATATAATTGGTGTCATGACAAAGCTTCTCCCACTAAATATATAAATGCGATTTATACTTTTAGCTCCCCTGACGATCGATCTAGCATAAAGAATTGTTTGTTTTTAAATATCTAACTTTGTAAATCTTCTCCATCAATAGTTGGAAACTTCAACTTACTATATCAAGCGACAATAGTGTAATTACTGGTTCCTGAAGATCATTGAAATGGACTTTCAGTGCTCTTCTATCCTCTTCTATAATTCTTTGATTTTGATTTTTTGTCCATATGTAACTGCAATATCTTCTTCAACTCCTTACCGACCATCCATACCTAACATCTAATTCTTGAGTCTATATTTTTCTTCTAATCTACGTATATCAGGGGACTTAGTTCTTTCTATCATGTTCGTCCTTTTATCACTTTCTTCCAAGAATTGAACTGCTTTGATACCAATTTGTCACCATAATAAGATTCTAAAAAAATTAGGGATATGGTTTGGGACTAATGTTAGTTATGGATTTCCAAGAAGGGCCGATGCTTGTTCGTATGGTCACTGAACTTAAAAAGGTTTTAACCTTTTATTGTTGTTACTACTTACTACTACTGCTAGAGGTTTCCTGACTCGTGTATATAGTTCATCGGGTTAAGAAATGTATTTGCAAGTTGCAACCTCCATAAATTTTCTTGAATGTATCCTTCTTACTGTTTCTAGTGTCTGCTTCTTGTTACTAGCTAGGGTTGGAAAATACATTAGCTACGTGATTGATCGCCATTTCGAAATTCTGATACAAGCTCTTAGTGGTGGAGACTCCAGTTGGTTTTCTTTTTATTAATTTGATTAATATGGTTGCTTCTTTTATACTTTACCTTTTTTTTGGGGTGCTTCAGAAATCAAGTTTGCACTATACTTTGATGGCAAAGTTTCAGCTCATTTAGATGGGCTTCTATGTGGGCTGAGAATTTGTTTTTCATTTGTTATTGTTTTCTCCATACTGCAGATTTTATCAGCTTGACTGGGTAGGAAGCCAGTGGATATTGTTAAGTTAGATGCAAATGAGAACCCTATGGTCCACTGTACATCTCATTTTGTCAAATATGAAGATTTTTCTCATGTTGAGCATCTTAATTTATATGTTCTGATGCTGAAAAAAGGATAGATGCAAACTGCAATGACTGGTATATTTTGTAAAATAAGAAGATTTTGCTTGCGTTGAACACCTTAATTGTGTGTTTTGATTCTCGAAAAGGATAAATGTCAAAGATGACCTCTGCTGCAATGTCAGCCGTCTAAAGTAGTTTCAAATGGTTTTGAGGTACTTGAAGCTCTAGGATCATTCAAATCTCCTTATATATCCAGATCCTGAATGTCATTCTCTATGTAAGGCCCTTGCCAAAGATCCAGGCGTTGAATCTGATTAAATTATTAATTGTGGGATGTGTTGCTGCTGAGCTGGTGATGGATGATGTGGCAGTATATGGCACTTCTGGCATGATATAGATACCTAGCTTCAACAAGCAGAAGAATCTAAGTCGTGCATTCTTGACTCATGTGTATGGTGGATGCACCCTACATCCTGGTGACAAGATTGTGACTGTCCTCCAACCTTCGCAATGTATGAATTTGACATTTCACATTATGGAATTATGATTTTTGTTCATCAAATCATCAATGCACCTCCATTCTGCCTTGCAGTTCAGAGAAGAGCAGAGTTTAGGTTGAATGTAGAACTTATTGTTGAAGCTATCAGACAGGAGAAACCTAAACTCATGTTCTTTACTTTAGCAAACAACCCTGATGGGAGGTAGTTGATGGGTGCTTGTCTTGAAATTTCATATCATTTGGTTGGTATTTTGCCATAAAAGTCAAATTTCTCTGATCTGTTCCCGTTTGAAAATTGTGGCCAATGATTAATGCTCCTGGTTCATTTAGTATTATCTTAGTTTCAAGGTCTAAACAGGAAGAAACGTTTGTTTTGATTGAATTTCTCAAGTGAAAACACAAAACTTCCTGTACTGTAAAGACTTACGTATTTATGGTTTGTGTTCGAGAAATAAACAGTAAAAGAGATTTTAAAGGAAGATGTAGAACACTGAATTTAACGAAGTCCGGAACCGTGTGTTTCCCACGTCCCCGGAACTGAAGTGGCTTTTTGTATTATTCAACTTTTTCTATAATTATAATGAAAACTTTATTTTAATTGAATTTCGAAAGAAACTGTCATCTCTTATTGAGTTCCTTTACTTACGGGCTAAGAAAACAAGTTTTGTAAGATAATAAATGTAATTTTAATTTGAATTAAAGAGATTTGTAAAAAACTAAAAAAGAAGTAGAGTGTTGATTGATTTGTCAAGCGCAACAAGATAAGATTTAAGAAGTCGGTGCAGATGCAGAGGGGAAAAAGCAAAAGAATAATAAATGTAATGATTGGAACTAGAAAGGGACGCACTAGCAGCGGCAGGAGGATGAAGAGAACGCAAAATCAGCCGACTCCACAATTTGTCTCTCTCACTCTCAATGTGCCAGTGCCACTGATGTAGTGATGCATGTGTTGTTTGATGATTTCAATTCTTTCCCAATCCCAAATTCAAGTGGAGTGGATGGATTAGGTTAGGTTAGGTCTTCAGATATTTATGATTTGGCCGGCCCCTCCAATCTTCCAAATATCAATTCCTGTTTCTTTATAATTTACATATCCCCTCCGTTTCGCACTCCGGAGCTTATCCGGTAATATTGGAGCAAAGATGGGAAGAGTTGCGGAAGAAGAAGAAAAGGCCACGATGACCGAAAGCACCAGTGCTGTTACCGTCTCTGATAGTCCTTGCGTCTCAACAACAACGCCAACAGCAACATTGTCTAACCATTTTCTGTCACTCTTTCCGCACTCTGCTACTCCCGACCATGACGATGATGGTGATGATGAGATTACCACTAAACACCCCTTATTGCTTTCTTCTCCTTCTTCTTCTTCTCTATCTGCCACTCCCACTCCGACAACAACAAGAAGTTGTACTAGTGATTCTGAAGCAATCAGCATTAGTATAATTGAAAACCCTATTCCGATTCCACTTCCAAATGTTGCTGATTTTCATTATCAACACCTTTCAAATCATACCTCTACTACTAGTAGTACTAATACAACTGCTGATCATGAAGCCCCTTCTTCTTCTTCTTCTTCTTCTAGAAGTAGTGCTAGTAGTAGTTATCATCAGAGATATGATATTCAGTACCTGGGCAGGTGTCTTGAGCAATTTCTCCCTTTCTCTTTCCTCCTCCTCCTCGTCTTTATTCGCCAACACTTCCGAGGTTCTTCCCTCTCTAACTTATTTCAATTCATTTTTTTTCCAATTTAGGGAAACCTTATGCATTTACCAATGTATCAGGCTTCTGCATTGTTTTGTGGATTGCTGCTGTCTTGTTCAAATCCAATGACGTTCTTCGCAAGCAGACTGCTTTAAGGGTCTTCTCTCTCTCTCTCTCTGGTTTTTGACACTTTTTTGTCTAATTCTGATACACCCCATTTGTAATCCTATTTTAATTGCTGCAAATTCCTTTTGTTTCTGCAGGGAGATAGAAATGAATTGGTCCTCATTGCCATGATCCTTATGTTCTTGGTTCATGTCGTATCCGTTTATTGGTGGTACAGACATACTGATCTTTTCTGCCCTCTGCTTTTGCTTCCTCCTCCCCAAGTTCCTCCTTTTTGGCACGCTGCTTTTATCATCACCGTGAATGGTATTTTTATTATTCTCACGCTCTATAGCAATACCTTTTTTTTTTCCTGCTTCAATCAAAGTTTTCGTTCTATACTTCTCATACCTCCATCTTCTCACTAATGGTTTTCTGTTGTAGACGCTATGGTGCGCCAGCTTGCGATGGCCTGCAAATGTGCACTCTTAATGCGCTGCAAGAGTAGCCGAGGTCATAACCATCGTAAACAGGTTAGTAGGTTACTCTGACTATGAAAGTTTTGAATTTTGCATTCATGCACTCTCATTTCTCTTCTGTTTTACGCGTGATCTCAAATCCCATGCGAAACTTCCGTTCTTTCAGGGTCAGTTGCTCACCCTTATTGAGTATTTGTCTTTGTTATACCGTGCCTTGTTGCCAACGCCTGTCTGGTACCGCTTCTTCTTAAACAAAGAATATGGGATCTTTTTTTCTTCTTTAGTCACTGGGCTATATTTAACTTTCAAGCTTACTTCGATTCTGAGGAAGGTATGTTCTTCACGGGAAACATCTTGTATGTACTCCTCTGAAATCATGGGTTGTGCCTCTGGTTATAATGTCACTTGAATATGTAGGTTCAATTATTCATAGCTGCATCAAGGGCCTTATCTCGCAAAGAAATGCATTATGGTTCTTATGCCACGTCTGAACAGGTGAGTGGTCTCGCAGGCAATTGTGCTACTACTTTTTATCTCACTATTGCTCCTCAGGATTGTATCCACTGGTTCCGCAAGTATATAATGATAAAGTTTGTTTTATACTACATGCATGATCTCTAATTTTCTCATTCTACATGTAGTAGCCTGTTAGTTTTAAACTATTGGCACCTTTTGTAGGTCAATGCAGCCGGAGATCTATGTGCCATTTGTCAGGAGAAAATGCACTCACCAGTCCTACTCTGCTGTAAGCACGTATTCTGTGAAGATTGTGTATCAGAATGGTAAAATTTCTATGTTAACTCTCCTATTATGAAGACCATACACATTTTCTTAAGCATTGGTTAAGTTGTGATCTCATAAGTCTTGACTAAACTTTATTCCATGCTTTAAGATGGTAAATTTCAGCTTTGTTACTTCTGGTGACCAAGGCTGCCAAACCATGAATTTCTTGTGTTAATGTAAAAGCTTCAGTAATGCAGAGGATATTGCTATTGGGTCTACAGTTTCTTTCATTTTATGCTGGTCCTTAAGGCAAATTTTGATCTGTAGATCTGTAGCAACTTCTACGTGGCGTTGAACCTTGAAATGTGACATGTCATCATGTGAATCCAAAAATTACTGCTCTTTATCATAGCCAATCAATGGAATGCAAGATTATTTGTAGGGTAGCTTTTAGTTTCCACAGCCCATAGAAGGGGTTAAGCTGCGGCTCTGTCCCATCCTTAGTGTAAAACGCTGTTGCTCTTTGGCCCTTTGTCTGGGATCTGAGACATATGGATTTCACAGGCTTTTACTTGGCACTTCGACATGGGCATAATAATGACGATATTACATGGACCAGAAGGGAAATTTAGTGCACTGACATCTGTTAAATTCTTTCATTGCAATGACATGATGGTAGCATTGTTGTGAGAAATGCTGTCCTCGGACGTAGTAACAAATCTAATCTCAAACTTGTAATCCACATGTTCTTGGAAACTCTTTATCGATGTTACTTCAAGCTTGGAACACATATCAATCTGGCTGAGTATTCTGGGTTACTTTAATGTGGGAACGTTAGATCTAAGGATCCTTTCAAATTCAGTATTTCTGACTTATAGAGAAGAATGACCTAGTTCTATCTAGGTTCATAGGGCATAATTGCTCATTGGAATATGCTTGATGCAATTAATTAACTTTCAGTACTTTTTCAAGGTTTGTTTATATCCGTTCACTGCTGTTGGTGCTTTTCTTTTTTCTCTTTTTGGTTTGACACAAATAGTTTATTTTCTTTCCTTCTTTCTTTCTTTCTTTAAAGAATTGCTTATCCCTACAGGTTTGAGCGTGAAAGGACATGCCCATTGTGCAGAGCGCTGGTAAAACCTGCGGACATCCAATCATATAGCGATGGATCAACAAACTTGTTGTTCCAATTATTCTAAGATCTAATACTTTACGAGAAACCAGTACACCCTCCTGTTTTAAAGAAAGGTAATTTGTTTGGTTGGTCGTGTCTAAATTCACAGATTCTCACAAGCAAATATTCCATTGGTATTTTTCCTTCCAGGTCATTCAATTAGAGGTGGAAATTTATATGTATACAGTGTAATTATGGGCCATTGAAGACTGAGGTTTAATACAACTTCCATTATTTTGATGCCAACAGAAAATAAGATGTTTCTTCAGGTTCATGTCTCCACCTCAAACCACTGACTGCTGGTTGCTTTTAATAATAGTAGTAAAAAGAAGCACACTCTGCATTTAGTATTTTACCCTTTAGGCTTCCAACAAATTGTGAAGGAATCACAAAACATTTGAGGGATTTGAGATCAGGTAAAATGGTCAAATTAGACCTTAAGATTTTCACCAATATTTAATGGGGTTACCCTGAGCTAAGCTAGACCAAGAAATCAAGAAATGAAGAAAACCAGGGCCGTCTGATAGATTGTGATGCCATCTGATTCTTACTGACACCACTGAATCCAGTAACATGCATCAACACCAATACAGTAACCTGAAAATGCCAAGTTCTATTTCATATTATTGCTAATTACCAGATGTGCCGTTTCTGAATCACACCATAAAGAAAGATCATGACTTTGGTGGTAACTAACTTGAGGCAAACATAATGGAGCACGTCATCAGGATTAGGTTGCCAGGTTCAAGCATAGCACAATCGGTCATTGCCGCTGCGTATAAAACTCCAACTCTATTGCAGTCTATTTCGATTATACCATTTTTCATCTCTTCAAAGTCGCCCAGCCGCAATATAGTACTAAGAAGTTTGCTTAGACACTCCACCGCCACTTCAGGGTCAAAGAAGTTCAGAATCGTTGAACTTGTAGAAGAAGAGCAAGGGGGTGTGACCTCTTGGGATTTTTAATGAACTTTTGTAAAACGATGAGATATTTTTTGAATGTTTATAAAACGTTTCTTTTTGCATGTATTGAAATATTAAATATTAAATATTAATTTTATTCTTTTAACTTTGAGATTAACGTTCAAAACCTTAATAATAGTCCAAATCAAATGCTTAGAATTACATAATGAACTTCCCGATGCAACTCTAATAACGTGTTAAAATTGATTTAATTTAATTTTTCAACTCAATGTTCTTTATGTTCCGAAAACAGCATAACAAAGTTCTTGGATAGCATAATTTGTAGGACATGATTGCAAAGTGTATCTCTAAACAACAATTTGGTAATGGGCTACAATATCATACAGTTACAAATTGAAACCGACATTCAATGAAAGGAACGACTAGAGAATGTTGCCATTCAAATAGACGAAGTTGTGTGCTTCCTAGAATCTGCAATTGTTGTAGGGCTTTGGGGAACATCAACAAGCCCTGGCGGTGGCACAGGCCGTAGACAGAGGTCATGAAACACAGGTGTACTTGTGTCCAAGGAAGCATCAGCAGACACGGATCGAGGTGAAGATGCAGGATTGGCCGATTGAATATTGGAGACAACCTTGATGGGATAAACTTCAGTGACTTCTTCAGTACCTTCATCCAAGTACACGACATCCTGCATAGTAAGCTGGTGGTATTCAACAACTTCCCTCAGGAAGCGATTCTCGCGTGCATAGACAGAGTTCTCATGTGCTAATCGAGCCTTCTCAGCTAATAATGATTCAAGTTGAAGCCTTATCTGAAATGTAAAAAAGAAAAGTGAAATAAAATTTTCAATTGTATAAAGCTAAGATTATTACTTGCTTCATTCAACATTTTCATGAATCAAAACTAAATAAAATTACAGATCAAGAATAACTGCATAACAAAAATAACGAGTCATCAATCCAACAAGTTAGTCAAACGAGACTCTGTATCTATGGCATCTGATTGGTATTCTCTTAGTAACCTGAATATCAAAGTACTTTTAGAAGATGGCTTTCTATCTCATTCAAACCAGAAACTTTAGAAACATGTTAATCATGACTATAAACAATGAAGGGAATGAAAAAACAATTCTCGCGTTAATTTGAGTTTGCTGAATGAGTTCGCATCTTAGATCTTTTCCTTTTCCTTCGCCTTTTCCTTTTCCTCATTCCATTGTTTTGCATGTTTCCATAATTTAAAAGCTACAAAAGCCAACGCAATGCTCCCCTTTCTATTCTGGCCTCAAAAATGACTCACAATTAGCCCAATTTAACCTCTAAATCCTAATCAAACTCTAACTCATACCAAATCTTTCCAAATCAATAGATTGGGTGAATGCTTTAGCTCCCAACAGTCTCGTTCTTTGCTGGCCATTTTCTTCATTAAGAAACTGAACATAAAACTATCATATATCTAGCATTAAGGTTGCTCTAAGAGACATTAGAATCAAGCAAATGCAATTTATATAATATACCAAAACAGCAGAAAGATTCATATGTAATGCTTTCAGAGCTTGAACCATTTGGCAGACTAAAATTAGGCATTCACACACTTTGGAGCATGATTAAGCACTAAAGTTTCTAGTACGTATTCTCTTTCAGCTATCATGAAAGAATCAATTCTTTAGCAAATACTGATTCTGTATATTCCAGATTAATCTAAAACAACAAATAAAAGAGTCAGAAAGTGTGTACCAAATCGTCATCTTCGGGGTTGTCTCCCCTTGTGCGACTCTCTCTAAGGATTTTATTTTCCTCCTCAAGCTGAGCACACCGCTCCTTAGCAAAGGCAAAATCTGCTTTAACAGTTTTTAGTTCTCGAAGAAGAAGCTTTGCCTTGGCAGCCATTGCCATTGCAACCTGTCACACAAACAAAGGAGAATAAATGCATCTGAAGTCGAAACTAATCACAGTGCATGTGATAGTTTAACATTTAGATATTAACTCAGATGAAATGACGTGTTAAAACTTTGGTTGCTGCTAGTTGTAGAATATTCAATACCCAACAGTCTCACATTGACTTTAGGGAAGTATTGTTCTGCAAATGAGTTTTCAGAGTAATCAAGTAGAAAATAAACAACATTTTATGCCAAACTAAGAAGACAATCCTGCAATCTTAGATGCAGCTAGACAGCTGTCACCTTACGTCGCGAGAAGCCTTCAATTGAAGTTCGATATCTGTTTGCATGGGCGGTTGTGGTTGGGATTGTTGCCATGGAGTAGCAGTGGTATTGGGTGGATTATAATGTGAAGCAGCAGCAGAGTTGGTATCAGTGGGGTGCTTCTTTTTAATGTGCTTGCGAGTTTCTTGGATGATGCCGGCAGTGCGGTTCTCCATCTTTGTAATGCCCTCCTGGCAAAAGTATACTAAAGCAAATTTTAGAAAAATGTAGAAACTAATGAGTATCATATAGAAGTAGACAATGAAGTGAGTAACCTCAACAGCATTGCCGATATAGTTCAAGGAGGAAGAGATGGCATTGATTCCTCTCTGTAGTTTCGGACCATCTGTCATCCTATTATGGGTGTGGTAAGAGGGGTGTGAACTGGGGTGCTGCATTTAATCAGTTAAAAAGTTATTGATGATATTGGAGTGTATGGAAGTGAATAAGAGGCTGAAAGAGAGACTGAGTCAGAAGCAGACCTTGTTGTTGGGAGATGGAGGAGGTTGAGGATTGTCATTGTCGGCGTCGTCGTCGAGAAGTGATTTAGCTTTTCTAGCGAGATTTCCCCAGAATCCTCCTCCTCCTCCTCCATGTTTATAATCTTTCTCCTTTGAATTTGAATAATTAGTACTAGTGATACTACTTTTAACGGAGGAAGCTGTGGATGTAGTATACTCGAAATCAAATGGCTTCGATTCCTTCACATTCACCGGTAATAACAACAACAATAAACAAGATTAATCATTTTAAATAGATACAGTAAAAATATGTAAGGGAAATAGATAGATAGATAGATAGATCCGGTACCTTGGGGATGGGTTTGTGGTTGAAGGAGTAAGCGGAGGAAAGAGAAGAGTCTCTGTGAGCGGAAGATGCGGTTATTGCTTTTGCAGCTAAAGATGTAGCTGTTGCCGTTGTGCTCGCCCTCTCTTCTTTAGTATCATAGATATTCTTATAGAAATCATCATCATCTTGACAGGCACTTCTTCTTCTGCTACTATTACTATTAGTGAAAGAATTAGATGTTGTTGTTGTTGTTGGGTTTGAAGAAATTGACGAGTGCCGCTGCTGCTGCTGCTGCTGCTGCTGCTGCTGCTGCTGCTGTTGCTGTTGCTGTTGCTGTTGCTGCCTCCTCCGATATGCCATGATTGTAGACTCCGGAAGAAGGGAAGCAGATGAGAATCAGATCCTAATTCTCTCCTCTCCTCGGATGATAGATTGGATCCAAACCCTAACAACCCAACTCAATTCGATATTCCCGCTTGCTTTGTCTTTTGTTTTTCCTTTTAATGTCAACTCAACCTCATTTCTCCCTCCCCGCAATTTCTGTTTTCATTTTCTATTCTGCTTCTTCTTCTTCATCTACGCTACTCCTACTGCCGCTATTTATAAATACGATTATTTATTATGTAAAGTTAATATAAAAACTTAATTATAAGTGAATTTTATTTAAATTCACAGTGAGAACAAATTTATAAATGTGTTTATTTTATTTTTATCTGTTTCTACTAAAGCTACTAAGGGTCGCTTAGACCTCGCCCCCAGGAATATTCTGCCTGCTGTTCTTGAGCATGCCCAATCGCTTCCATACCCTTTTGGTCGCTGGAACATTGAACTCTGTTTTAACCTTCTGATAACTCTCTGTGCCGGTGAAATGAAGATTCTTTTCTTCTTATACTGGGGTTGGTGTAATCTGTGATGTCCTGGGATCTTGCTTCTGATTCTGACTGAATCGGATTGCAAGTTTTGGCTGATGTTTCTCTGGCTTGAGAGTTACATGGGTTGCTTATTTCCCCACGAGTTCATCGAGTTCGGGAATATCCCAAGTCGGGGGACCTGTGATCCGCTTTGTAAGATAATCTACACTTGCTGTGATGGAGCACCTAAATTGAATCGATAATCCTCGCTTTAGTATAAAATTGATGCTTTGTTGTTAAAAAAAATAATATTTTAATTACTCTGTGTCATTTTAGTTTGTAATTATATGAGAATTAACATACTCAAATGCGAATAATATTTTAAGATTTTTTTTCAGTTTAATGCCTAAGTTTTTAAAATTTTTAATTAAGTAATGAACATTTTAAACTAAATCGTTAAAGCTTTAAAAAGTTAATTACTTAATTGAAAATTTTAAAAAGTTGATTACCTAATTGAAATTTTTAAAAACTTAAATACCAGATTGAAAAAAAAATAAAAAAGTTGAAGGATTTAGGATTGATTATTGATATATTAATTATAACCTTTGTTAAACATTTTTAGGGGTGAGCATTATTCGGGCCGGCCCGAATTAATTCGGGTAAAAATTTTCAAATTTCGGGTAATTCGGGTATTACCCGAATTATTTTCGAGCCGGGATCGGGTAACTCAAAAAAATTTTGGGCCGGCCTAATTACCCGAATTAGGTTATAAAAATACAAAATTTCGTGTTTTTTTTTTAATTATAAAAAAAACAACTTTGGGTAATTCGGGTAAAGCCGAACAAAATTTCGGGTAATTCGGGTCGGGAAGCTCGGGTAAGAAAAAGTTTGGGTTCGGTCCAGGTAAGATGAAAAAAAATTCGGGTAATTCTGGCCTGGCCCGAACAGTGAAATTTCGGCCCGAATTACCCGAATGCTCACTCCTAAACAATTTACACAAATAATTATGATTAATTCATTTTCTTAATTAGTGTTACTTTAATCAATAAAAATGAATATATAGTTACTACACTGACTTATGACTTAAGGGGAAAAAAACTATATAATATAACATATATTTAATTATTTAAATTGTTATCAACGAGTATATCCCTACAAAGATTCACAAATGTTATATTTTCTAAGAGAGAAATTTTATAATGTAAATTAAAATTTAATTATATAAAATTAATAAACTATTTTATATTAAAATATTCAAAAGGTTTAATATTGAGCTTTTGATATGAGTTCTAATAAAATATTTTATATTAAAATATTCAAATGGTAGACACGTCAATTTTAACCCGATGTAGCTCAGCTCGACTTGATTTTAGTCTAATTTTAACCCGATTTAACTCGGTTCGGCCTGATTTTAATCTGGGTTGATCGGCTACGAGTGACTGAGTGAGGGTCAAAATAGTTCCTCCGTCTCTTGATCAGACGGCGACTCTTTTGCTAACCATAAAATCAATCATCCTTAAGCCGCTTTCACCCTTTCCAAACCTGATTTCTTGCATTACTCCTACCTGCTTCATGTACATGACCAATCCCTAGAATTTTTCAACATCAAATTAGACTTGGGAAAATGAGGATAGCCGTGGAAGGGTGTATGCATGGAGACCTGGACAAAGTGTATGAAACTATTCAACACCTTGAAGAATCAGAGTCCATAAAAATCGACCTTCTCCTCTGTTGTGGTGACTTTCAGGTTTTTTTTTTAAATTTTGCGCCTACTTCCCTTTTTTATTTTCTTCACGGGTGCTTCTTCTTACATAGTCTTTGTTTTGAAAGAGAATAACAAACGAATAAACAAACAAATGCTGATCTTTTAGGCGGTGAGGAATGAGAAGGATATGGATAGTTTAAGCGTACCGCGCAAATATCGGGAGATGAAGTCGTTCTGGAAGTACTATTCCGGGCAGAAGATTGCTCCGGTTCCTACTCTTTTCATCGGCGGCAATCATGAAGCTTCCAATTATTTGTGGGAATTGTCAGTCTCTCTCACCACGTTACTATTTTCCTTTCTTACGATTGGTTGGTTGCATTTTTTGTTTAAGCATTTTTATGCCGTCAGTAGTCGCAGTTACGATATGGCCACGAATTTATCACTGGAACAAAGAACAGTTTTTTTATGGTGGCTAAAACTTACTAAGTTACTACAACATTTGTGGTAGAAATCAGTGATTCTTATTGGTGACTGCATGACTTGCTAGATATTACGGAGGTTGGGCCGCCCCTAATATATACTTCATGGGGTTTGCTGGGGTTGTGAAGTTTGGTAACCTTCGAATTGCGGGGCTTTCTGGAATTTATAATGCTCGAGACTATCATAAAGGTTTCTGTTCCTTGTTTTCTTGAACGAAGATTTTGTTTTCAGACAGATGAAAGATGGCGTTGTACTCTTAATTGAAATATTTTGGACTTCTCACTTCAGCAAACACGAAACCTTAGTAGTGACCCTTGCTTATTCTTTTTTCATGGGCAGGACACTATGAGAGGCCACCGTATGACGAAAGAAGCATAAGGTCTGTTTATCATGTCCGTGAGTATGATGTCCACAAACTTATGCAAGTTGAGGAACCAATAGATATTTTTCTTTCACATGACTGGCCTCTTGGTATCACTGACTATGGGAATTGTAAGCAACTTCGATATAAGCATCATTTTGAACAAGAGGTAATTATCAATTGTTAATATGATATTTTGATTGCCACCACCTTTTAAGAGTCTTTTGATTGCTTAAATTGGTTATATTCCCTTATTTGAGTTGACAATGTTTACAGATTAAGGAAGGAACTTTAGGAAGCAGAGCTGCTGCTCAATTGCTGGAAAAATTAATGCCTCCTTACTGGTTTTCAGCCCACCTGCACTGCAAGTTTGCTGCTGTTGTTAAACATGGAAAAGATGGCCCACTTACCAAATTTCTTGCACTTGATAAGTGCCTTCCTGGGCGCAAATTTTTACAGGTATTTGTTGTAGTATGTAATTAACGGATTATTATCCTTAATATCTGTCTTTGCAGTAGTTATAATTATAAGTTGGCTTACTATTTTGTCTTGCAATGAGCTGTCAGATTGTTGAAATTGAATCAGAACCTGGACCTTATGAGATTCAATACGATGAAGAATGGCTGGCAATAACACGGAAGTTCAATTCTATATTTCCATTGACGTTTAAAAATGCAAATTTCAGGTGTGTATGTATTTGAAACTCCTTTGGATGAGAATTAGCAGAACTACATCTTTCTCCCCTTCCTCTATATGGTACTTGATGACTCTTTATTCAAATCCTAGGGATACAAAACTTGATGTCCGTGATTGTCGTCAATGGGTTAGGAGCAAACTACAAGTTAGAGGGGCCAAACCCTTTGAATTTGTACAAACTGTTCCATCTTTCAATCCAGCTAAGTCAGATTCAAACAGTTCATTTGCTGGTAATATTATTGAAATTCCATAATATTTCTCTTTTCTTGGTTGTAACATGTTAGAATAATATATAATCCATTATTGGGTCTCATCCAATAGCTTAAGCTTTAAGGCTGAATGGTACTTGACATGGTATTAAAGTTTTATGTGACCAAGAGGTCTTGAGTTCAACTTGTGTTGAACTTGATTTTGATGAATTTGTGATTACTTGTGTTTGTTCACACTTTGTGTGAGCTGACATGTTAGAATAATATATGATCCACTCTTGGGCATCAAACAATGGCCTAGGCCTTTTTGGATTTAATGGTTCAACACAAAATACTATCACCCAGACTCGGTTGTTAGAACTTCAGCTACTATTAATGGTCACATTGCCATGCTTTGGGATACTGAAGTTCTGATGGCGAAGACTGTTATTAAGATGAAAAAACTCGAACTATTCTGGTTGAGTTTAGAATTTGGAGCCAAGTTATTTAAATTTTCCATTTTACCATTAAGGCATGAATATCCTTTTATTTAAATTTACCATTTTACCATTATGTATGTGAACAACTTGGTTCCAAGTTATTTAAAGTTACCATTTTACCATTTTATATGTGTACAAACATAAGGCATGAATATTCTTAAGATATGGTTATTACATGAAATTAAAATTAAAATAACAGATATTTGCGTACATTGATTTCAACTTCTTTTAGTTAGTAATTTTCTTACTATATTAACACTAGACTGATCATGGTAGTTGACCAGCTTCATCAGCTCTCATTCTGATAAAGAAAATCATAAAGTTGTTTTATTGAGATGTAATGAGTGCCTCAATCTAAACTATTTCCGTATCCAGAATAATGTGTTGATTTTCAGTGGATTTATAATCTAATTAAAGGCTGACTTCATTGTTCTTGGTTTCTTGTTTTCTATTTCCTGTAGAATGCCCTCGGAATCCTCAAACACAGTCCTTGTTACAGCTTTTGGGACTTCCATATCTTCTTGATGGTGAATCTGGATCGAGTGAAATAGCCTCTATGTCTGCTCAGTCATTTCAAAGCGGTAAATAGGGAATACTTTGTTGTGTGCCCATGGTGTTCAAAATATAGTAACCCCGACTTCCATGCTTTGACCATTCAAACTTGCTTTTTTCTGGAAACATGCATTTGTTGTATTACTTTTGGACGGTTGATATATATTGACGATCTTCTGAAACTTTCATTTACCATGTCAAATCTGGAAAAGTCCAGCAATTTGTGACACTCTTTAAGTGTTTATCACCATACCCAAGATCGCCAGCAATATTTATCTAAAATGTAAATAATCTTTTTCTTCCTTCTCCTAGTTCCCCTTCCCTTGCTAGCTAGAAATGCCAAGTGACCTACCTTACTGATTTAAGACAGTGCTTGATCCAAGTCTTTCCGTGTAAATGAGACTTAACTAGAACTTTGTCTAGAAACCTGTTTTGTCTTGCCTCTGGCCCGATCACAAAGCACTCCAAGAACGATGAATTGTAAGTAGCAAGATGTTAGGTGATGAAAAGAAATTATGAAAGTCATAGAAAAAGTCAATTTCAGAAACATAATCCGGTTCTTTTGGGCCCAACTACCCTTTAAATTCTTTATAGAAACTGAAAATGTGACACTTATTAAATCTGGAATATTCAGACATAATCAGATGTTTGGGTGAGGTTTTAGGACCTGCTTGAAAATGTGCCATTTCTTAAGAATCTAGTTGCACCCTGATTGTGGGACTTTGTCACTTTTGGGTCGCTCATTTGTTTCTTGGTTGATAGTTGGATGGATGTGGCTCATAGTCTAGCATTTTTGAGCTAAGATTTTTAAGTTGGATTATGTCTCCAGTATTTAAAGTTGAATTATCAACACTGCTGTAATTTATACTCGAAATATGCTGTGGGGAAGATTATGCATTCATAGAAGAATGAAAGATTATACGTTAGTAGAAGAATGATAAATGCTGGAAACCTAGTTTGTGATTTTAATGAATGAATAGGTGCAGGAAACTTGCTGGCCCTGTTATATTGAATTGATGAACCTAAACTGTTGGTTTCAAGTGCATCGACTTGCATCCCTATATTTTCATATCCAGTGCATTTCGATTGTTGTAGATGTTGTAAAATATTTCCTTTACCTTGTAGGTTCTACTATTAATAATGAAGAAATCCCCATTGATGATGTGGATGAACTAGAAGAATTTGTTGAAGATCAGGATACAGAAACTGGAAATTATTAATTCAGAAATGAGCATGGTGAATAATTTTATACTGTCTTTGCCTATTTTCTGATATCATGAATGAATCTTACTATTGATGAATAGAATTCCTCTTAGTGTAGAGCTTGATGATCAGTCATGTCTTACTTCATTGTTTTCCTTACAGATTTTAGATTGTTGTCATAGTGTGCAATGAAAATTACTGTTGTAGACGCATTTATGGGGCAGCAGTATGTTAGGCGCAAGAATCGTGCTAATGGCGACAATCAGGTGTGAAGAT
>JANKOD010000008.1:5339985-5356758 GCA_026284645.1 Erythroxylum acuminatum | reverse complement strand
CTCGTACCTGCGTCGTGAGGAGATAATTAACTTATATAGTAAATACCTGTTAGGTTTAGGTCATTGTATATGAGTGGGAGGTTGCCACTTGCAAATGGGCCGCGGATACGTGGACCTGAGCTTGGGCCAAGAATAGCCAACCCAACCAGATTTAAAATTGCAAGTGCATCGTCCAGTGACACGGTCCCAAACAAAAGTCTGCAACAATTACCTTCCAAGCTTTGTTGGAATCCCTTTTACAATGTTAGACATCACTCTGTTCATGGTGGCTTGGAGCTCAGCATGAAATAAGGTGCTTTACAGTTCTCCGTTGTTTTGCATAGACGGAATCTACTCATACCTCTCAAATTGACATTTGATTTTGAGCTGTTGCCTTGAAAGTTGGTCACTTGAGCGCCAGAGGGGATATACTAAGTTCTTCTAAACTCTTAACTATGCATGCCTAGTTCAGGATGAGTACAGTCAGGACAGAATGATAAGTCAGCAGTTGTTCAGTGTACTCCTCAATGGTATGAGGGGCAGCCGTGGGGGTTCCACACAAAAATGGAGATTGTTCACTTACATGCACCCATCGCAGTCAATCCATGGCAAACGAATCGGCCCATGATGAGAAGCCAGTTGGTTAGGTTTCCTGGATATCTTTAAGAATCAAGTGTAGAAATTATTTGATGGGTCCATGAAGAAGACTTGGTGCTTGATGAAGGGATAGGGGTTACGTCAGTTTGATTTTGAAGTCCGAATGCTTCGTATGTCATTAAATTCAGGGTTTTGTCTAACTTTAAAAGGAAGGTTAGGTTCGGTGTCAGGTTCTTCGAAGTAGACTCTTCCTAATTAAATCATGAACATAACTGATGCCAGGTGATAGATTGTTAACTAGTTATTGACAACAAGAGTGTTGACATATTACTATCAAGAGAATAGACTTAATGCTTCTTTTGATGTCATTAAATTGCCACAACATCATATAACTCGTTGCTGGCAATTATACTATTTCACAATTACTCAAGATATAAGAAAGATCGGTTTAAAACTAAAAACCAGTCATTTCTGTCAGATGGATGGAAACAGGCAAGACATGAATTGAGGAATGTCCTGCCGGGATGTAGTACTTTTTGTTCTCCATGCTCTATCCATATGATAAATCTTCTTGTCAGGCCGCAGTTTCTCAACTGTAAATAGGTGCTGGTACCAGTTGGTTGAAATACCATTGTAATTAAATAGCATTCATTCTAGAAAATTTTGGTGTTATATGTTAACCTTTCACAGTTTAGATCTCTCACCTGAGTAAATAAGACACATTACGATAATACACGTATAGATAATTCACTGCCTCTCAGGGTTGTTAAGGAGTATCCAGGCGAATATAATAGCTGTATACAGATGATGTTGGTTATCGAACAGCAAAGTAGTGTTGTGATCTTACTTTCTACTCTCTCATTTCAGACTCTTCTCCTAACCCTTTCTCTCAAATTTCTCGTTGATCCACCCATTGCATTTACCATACCAGTTCCAGAGTGATAACCATCTTTTGTGGGTAGTCTACCATTACCACAACAGAATCCAGAGTTTGTCCAAGCAGATTTTCAGTTTCATGGATTCTGTCTAAGATCTACCTACCAAGTTCGTTTCGAGGATTAAAATTAAGGAGGCTAGAAGACATGCCATGTTATAGCTTTCTAGCTTTCGTTCCAGCAACGGCACAACATTGGTTGCGACGTGTGTTTTAAGTAAAACTACCTAAGTCCACAAAATAGGCTGCGCACTCCTACTTGTAAAGAGCCCACTAAAATTGGCAATTGTCCACATAACACGCCAAAAATATGAATGAATTTTTCAAACACCACTTGATTGAATAAACCAACGATTATCTCGTCAGGGAAGCTTGGAAGGGACGGGATGGAAACAAGATTGAATAAACGCCAAGCCTTAGCAACTTGTAGCATTTATCCGGATGCTCCTATTTTTTTCTCCACTAATCAGGACCAAACTTCACCATCTGTTCGGCTTAGACATGTATGTAACAGACAGTGTCCCGTCATTCTCCAACATACAGTTCTAGTTACCCTGTGAACATCTCCAAAAGCATGAGGTCATTCACCTCAAATCTCCTTTTCCCATTTCAACCTTGATAGAAATACTGTAATCGGAACAGGAGATTTGATCTCGGGGACATTCTGACCACCGGCGTTAATTGAAAGCTTACTGGAATATTAATATTAGATCTCTCAAATCTTTGCTCAAAGCAACCCAGTCTCGTTCAGACCACTTCCTGAATCTTCTCTTAAGGTCATGAGTATCGCTCTTATGCCACCGAGTTTAGTATAATTAAAAATCTCTGTTGGTGTTCTTGGCTCTGAACTTGATCTTCAAATCCCCTACAATATGTTCATATTATTTGACCATGAGTGATTTCATACTAATTCATCTATATAAAGGATAATTAATTTAACTGAATTTCCACAAATTTTAAATATATATTAAGTTCATTAATGTTAATTTGAAGATAATAAAAATCTAATTACAAAAATAAAATCAATTAACACATATTAAAATGATTAATTATTATTTAACTAAAATTTAAAATAAATTCACAAATAGTTAATTATTAAAATTTTAATATATGCATGTATATGTGTTACATGTGAAAGTAAAGCTTATATATCAAAATATTCTTAATTCTTAATATTGTATTATTTAAAATATGCATGTAGAATGTATTATAGAAAAAGAATTATTATTTATTATAAGCTAACATATATTATAAAATTTAAATTATAATAAAAATATTTTAAACATATGTTTAGAAGGAAGTTATCATCTTATTAAAAATATATTTACCATCAAGTTGTTCTAATTATTCATATATATAATGTGAGAAACAGTGAATATGGCCTTTGATATGTTTAAAGATAAATTTATAAGAGGAGAACTAGGCTTTCCATCGAACTAATTAGTCTTTCTCACAAAAGTCTTTTTTTTAGGTCTACTATCTTTAGGAAAGATGTATTGTCCATTTTCCATTGTAAAGCGATAAGAACTGAGGTAGAAATTAAACTTTTTAATTCCTTTTTTAACCTTTAATGAACGTCAACTGTCAATGCCTCTTTGGGATCCAAACTAACTAATTTTTTTTATATAACTTAAAACTTAAATAGGATTATAAGTTTGATACTTTTTAATACATATAATCCTTATATAAAGGTAATTATAAAGCGTACCCTTTTTTATTTACAAGGAAAAGAAACAAATTACATAATCTTCCGAGAGGTGCTAACTCCCGCCATATCCTCTAGTAGGATAAAGTCACACCCTGAGGGTGCACTAACAAAAGTGATAGTCCCGAGATTCAGAATAGCAGCAACGTTGCAAGTCAATCAGCGCAGCAATTTTCCTCTCTATATGTGTACCGTAGAAGAACGACCCAGTTGCAAGTGAGGAGTTCATGGATACTTAGAACTAGAGGGTTGAGTGACGTAGTCCGGTGTGAAATGTCAGATAGCAGGTTCTTGATAATGAGAGAGTCCAGCTCGAATACCACGTGCCAAAAACCAAGAGTCCAGACATGGTTCAGATCCGAATAGACTTCCTAGAGTTCCGCCGAGATCAAAGAGCACCGACCAATCTCCTGTACGAAGCCTCTAAGCGAATCCCCCATATTTTTGTGTAACAGAAGTAAATCTCTTAAAGATTCAAAGCTTTCAAAGGAGTGAGAGAGTTCTAAAGAGAAGCCGTAAAGAAAACACACAGCTTTTATTTAATATAAGCATTTTCTTGAGTGAAATGGAAGAGTACCTTTGCTTTTGTAGATAAAGGAGATCGCAAAAGAATAACAACTCTAGAAAAGAATAATATGACATTATTCTCTAAACGAATAAGAATCAAGTCACATCATGACGTAAGAGACAAAATAATTTTTAAAAGATATGACACCAAAACATAAAATCAAACAACCTTTAATCATAATTTTAGTTGATTTTTTTAATTTCCCTTTAACCATTTTTTAATTTGGTTTATCCCAATTATAATAGTGGTATAAGTATTTGGTCTGTACCAGTATCTACAGAACGAGTTAAGCGAATCTTACAACTATTGTAGAGAAGATTAAGCGAGAAATATTAGCTCCCTTAAAACCTAAGCTTGTTTACAGTAATGTTTAAACAAATTAGTAATTCAATTAAAGTTAAATTCTAATTTTAAATAAACTTTAATTAGAATTGTAATTAATTTTAATTAGATACTAATTTGACCAAAATAAAGTTCAATATCTCATGTTAGTCCTTATTTATTAACTATCTCATATTTAATCATAAAATTTTCCAAAATTTAAAGTTAAATTTAACTTTATTGAAACGCATTTGCTCTCTTCAATCTATTCTAGATATGTTACCTATTAGATTTTCAACTATGTTAGTAATGATTTTTGAATTATAATCCTAAATCATATTTGTAAATAGATAAATTACACTCACGCATCAAGACTAATCAATTATTTAGGAATCTCGAAGTAGTCTTGATCAATCTTTCCTTGCATAATTTTGTTCGTATAATTCAATAATTTTATCTTACAATGTTCCAATTAGACATAAAATATAGAAATAATGTCTATTATACTTGAATCCAATCACACTAGTTCTTTGCTATTAATGATTGATTTAATTAATGATATTTGAAAACTATTTTTAAAATTTCATTTAACCTTGACCAAAGATTTATCGAATCAATATTAATCGATAATATTGAAATATTCTTTTTAATCACTTTAGGACGATGAATCGTATATTGATCACTCAATTATCTTCATATAGTTCATAATATATCTAATAATTATCAACTGAGCTATCATTGATTATAATAGATCATAAGTAGTATCAAAATATAAAAATACTTATACGAGATATTTTGGTAATATCAAATCAAATGATCACTTATACAATCATTATAATAAGAATTTTCATAGACATATAAATAATGCATATGTGGTTAGTTCAATAAATTTGTTTCCTAGCAAACATTTCTCTATACTTTAGTCTATGAGATCGATTATTTCAACATGTATTAATCTTTTTAAGTTTTATTAATATCCAATCTTAATAGGACAATAACTATGAATAACTTATGGACAGTACATAAATGTCATGTGAATTTTATAATTATGGTTTCATCATAATTTTATTTACAATATTTTTTTCACATGAATTTTATTATATATTTCTAAATATATTTAAGATTCCCTCAAAAAAAATATTTAAGATAAAAATTGTTATTAAACTAAAACTAATTTATTAGGTATACAGTATAAATCAAAACTTTGTTGCCGAGGACAACACCTATTCGTAATTCATCATTCTTCCTCTTGTACAGCATCTCCGAGGTGACTCACCCATTGGTAGATGTCCCAGGCCCACTTTACAAAAGACAGAAGGCGTTCACCAATGACCCTAAAGATCAAACCAACTGCAGGGAATTGGAATAGTGACTGCTGCCTCAAAGAAGTGTGGAAAGATGGACGTTTGCATTGAATTGTTCACTTTCTCTGGGTTTTACGTTTTCATTAGGCTTTGATGTTTGCCAAAGATCAAGGTAAGGGTATTCCTCAGGAATGACTAAGCTTTGTTAAAGGAAGACAAGCATTGTTTTCAGTTGCAAAAGTCATGTACAGGAATCAATCTATCGAATTTTACGGTGCTTCATTCTTCAACAAACTGGTTCAGACCTATCTATTTATTCGAGTTATAATGTCTAATCTACAACCCTTTTTGTCATTTTCAAGTATAATATTTTTCTCAAAATTATACAATATAATTAATAACAAGCATATACCTTTGAAGAAAATTATTATTATTATCATTATTAGATGATTATTGACAGTTTCTATTTTCATTAGTTAAAATCTATTTTTAATATTAATTTTTGTTTATTACAAATTTTAAAGAAAAATGGTAAATAAGTTTTGATAAGAAGTTCGAAATAATATAATTACAACTTAATTGAGTACATATATTGTCAGATATATATATGAAAAAGTAAGAAATCTTAGTTTAGATTTATTAATTTGACTTAAATTTAAAATTTACATTTAAATACGAATATAAATATAAATATATAATAACCAGTTTACTTAATATTAACCTATATTTTTATCTCGATTTAAAATTAGTATCCAAATAATTCATATTCATAATATATAAAATTGTTTTAAACTTGAATGTTGTAAGTTTCTTAATAAAGTATAAGTATTACTTATAAATTAATATATTCTTGTATTCATTATAAAATCGTAAAACTATATTATGAAATATTATAAATTCTTTATAATATAAAATAAACCATTACAAGTAAAATATAAATAAAGACATATTATTAAAAATATTATAATACTTGCATTAGTAAATTCTAAAAAAGAGCTCACAAATATTTAGGGAATATCTATATCACGTAAATGATGGGCAGCACACATACAAGTGCACTACTGTAGAAACGAGCGAGAAAAATGAAAGAGGAGGGAGGGACAGCTTTTTATGGCCTAAAGATAAACCCCACCTGTTGGTGTTAGCTGTTGTTTTCCCAAGTCCCACTTGTGAATTGTGACAGGTACAGGTATCTATAAATGTATGCTTGGTATAAAAGGCGTCAGTCCAGGACAAAGATAGGGCAAGACACCAAAGAAACAGCTTTTGTTCTAACCTAATAATAACTACACATTCCCTTGTTCAGGTTACTTGCTTACAACATCTCCTCAAAAATCTCTCTCACTGTCCTGTATCTCTGTGAAATAGAAATGACTCCAGGAAAAGGAATAGTAAGAGAAAGGAAAAAGAAACAACACCCTCTTCTTTCTTTTATGATTTATGAATTGATGAGAAGGGCTTTGCCAGATTCGTAGAGATCTTCAATCGCTTTCTCTACTGACTCTCATGAGGACAACGACATTTCCACTTCTTTCTCCTCTGCTTTTACCCCCCTAGCTAGCTAGTTGTCTGCCGTGATTTGTGCTTTTTTTTTTGTCTGTCTCATTTTCTTTTTTTCTGTGATGTGATGATCTATATTTCCTTCCAAGTAATAACAACTTCTCTTTATTTGTATGTGTTTTTTCTTTTAAACCAGGAGGAACAATGGTGCAACTGATGATGGCTTCTCTTTTCAAGCCGTGGATGGATTCGTTTTTGTAGGTTCCTCGGCAAAGTAAAGCAGTTTCACTCACTAAAAGCTGATTGGGGTTTCATACATAACCCCTGTCAACGTTATTTCTAGGCAGGCAGTTTGGTAAATGATTAAACCTAAACATTATGTTAGCTTTTTTCAACTAAACTCGCTCTCCGTACTAATCAACCTTAGTTGGAAGCCTCACTCTGTGCCATATATATAGCTGCCATGTTATATGTTCATGTCGTTGGCCTTTCTGATGTTTAACCACAATCCTTGGTTGAGGAAGGCTAGATCTGTAGTATATGGTTTCAGAGGTGTAATTTATTCCGATGATCACGATCTCTTTTGATTTGATTTCAAATGTGAAAATGCTTATTTGTGTTGTTGGGTGATGGATTTCTTCCATTTTGGCAATAAAATTGTCTTACTTACTAATCCTGTTGTCGTTTTTTCTTTCCTCTCTTAGGGTTAGGGTTCATAGGGTACATGTAACAGCAGCATCTTCAGCAATCTGGAATCATGTAGTATTTTCATATTCGTGGCCGATTCTTTATTTCTTACCCTACATGCCAAAGCAGCCTCATGGTATTCAGGATTTTGTCAGTGCAAAACATTGCATGTTTTTCAAATTTTGTAGAAACCAAACTGCAAGAGAATTGTTACCCTTGTTTCTTCTACTTTTTTTCTTGTTTTCCCTGTCCATGGTGTTTCATTTTGGCCCCAGTTTGTCTACATCCTGAGCTCATGATTTTTTTTAAGATCATTTTTTTATATTAATCATGAGTTGTTGAACTTTTCATATAATGCACGGTTGATGATGGTATAGATTGTTTTGAATCTGTTTTCATATACATCCATGCCAATTAACGTGATAAAATGGTTCAAGGGAGCTTTCTCCAGTCCACTCATGGAGGGCTGAAGGCTATGGATTAGCTGCCGACTCATTCATTCAAGCACAATAGGAGTGGAAATCCAAGTAATTTGCTATTGTGAATGTGTGAATGATGCGGGAGATAAACTTTCTTCCTTCTCTTCTCTATGCTTGGACTGAAGGGAGCTCCCTTTTAGCAGTCTTCTTCATCTATTCATTTACCTGATCTTTTTGTTCAATTTCTTCCTCAGTTATCAGCCAATTATATATGCAAACTTGCATAACTTCAAACGTTTTGCAAAATGGTGGCAGACTTATATCTTGTCCTTGTATCTTGCTTGCTGGGGTCAGGGTCTAATGTTAGATCGTTTCAAATTGTGAGTTTCATTGAATGTCTTTACTGTTGGGCTAACGCATTTGATTTTCCATGTGATTTCTGAGTTTTCTTAATTTCAGGCCTTAACATCTAACAAGTAAACGATGTTGGTATGTTGAGAATCTTGATATGCTAGTAAAGCCTCAGGTGAATGTTGAACTGTTCAATTTCAATTAGATTGTCTTGCAGCTGCTCAGTCTTCTTCCTCGTCGTTCTGACACAACCTCACAAGTTGCAACAATGACATGACCCATCTCTGCAAATATATTCTGAATGTCGCAGAGTAAGGAATGACTTACATATATAAATGTATAAGAGTGGGTAAGTTGTAATGAAAGGACAAGTCTTTATCTGAACGTACGATGTGGGGAACATGGTTGCCTTTGTGGATATAATCATATATATTGGCATTTGTTCGTTTTCAATGAGTAGTTAGACTCTTCTAAATGTTTATGTTCTTGCCCAAGGACTAAGGAAGGAACTGGACTGGAATTGGCAATAGGACATTTTTGTTTCTTTAGAACTTGTAAAAGCATCCGTGATGTTTCTCTAGTGAGACTTTCACCTGTTTCATCTTATTATAAATTATAATATTATATCACAAAAGCTGAAAATCTACTCTAGTTATGTTCTAGGTATGAGCAAATCAAATGCTGACAGACTGAGGCTGAGACAGACTGAGTGCAGCAGTATGGAAAAGGAGGTTCGGTTCATGTTCTTGTAACTTTTGTGGTCTGGTCAGGTGCATGGATGGTGCTAGCTAGTCCATTGCATCAAATGTCACGCCTGCCTCATGTCTATGTCTTTATATAGCCTGAAAGCACTGGTGCGATTGGAACTTGTAGCTACTCTTACCTATAAGTAAGTTTATATATAATTCATAGGAGTAAGAAACTTGTCTTTGGAGTCTGATTAAAATATCAGCAGTTTCTTGGGTTGATCGAGGATCAAAGTACAACTGAACTCCATTATTTAATATTTACTTATACAAAGGTACATGCTTCTATAAAAATTAATTATTATTTTTTTGTTTGATGCTTTGGATAGTTGCCTTTTAAGTATGTATGTATGTATATATATAATCCATTGGATCTAATAGCATCAATTAATAATTATGTATAGTAATTCGTAACTTGTTACTAATGAAGAAAGCATTACCCTTTCTTTTGCTTAGTGCATGGAACGTGTATCTATCTTTGCCATTCACAGTTTTCTGAACATTTTACGTCTTCTGTGTTTCTGCAAGACGAAGATGATTTACTCCATTCCCGGATTTGTTCACATTTCTTAAAAAAAGAAATAGGGTGTACAATGTGTTTTTAATTTAAGCCAATTAAAATTTTAGTTATTATCTTATGAGTATGATACATTAATATTTGTTCATATTTATTTCCATAAAAATAACTAAAAATTATGAATTAATATTAGGCATGTTTATATTTTATTTTCCTCTACTATTATAGGGTGAATTTATCTATGTTATAATTTACCAAGAAATAATTAAATTATAAGAAGTAAATTAACATAATTGAATTTTGAATACTGGTGAAATTTTGCAATTAATTAACTTTTTGATTTTTTAATATGATATCGGTGAAACCTTTACAATAGAATAGCCAAAGATCAACTTCTAAGCTCTTGGTTATAAGTGTTCAGAGCCGAAGATTCAAGTCAGGTTGCTGTTGATTACCTCTTCCCGATGAAGACAATGGTTGTCTTTGCAGCTCCACCATTCAGGCCTTGGGGTTGGGGTTAGAGTTGGGCTTCTAGTTGAGCAACGAAGCTCATACCCATGCTTTAATCGAACAATGACCTTTCTTGCCATTGTTGTTGTCCCACCAATGTAATGTTGTGCTCTTGAAAATCCCACGGTGTCTGTTGTTGACTCCACCGGCCATAATTAGTAGCACTCTTGTCCCTTGGGAGTCCAAAGCAAATGATGATGAGGTATACCGCGTTTTAAGTGTGAAGTGAGGAACCTCTTCAGCTAAAGCTTGCTGCGGCAACCACCTGGCCTTGTTTATGTTGACGTTTATTGTTCGCCATGGCGATTGCAGTTGGACTCCACTGGAGAACTAATGATGATAATGTCAGGGTGGAGGCTAAGCAGTGCTACATCATTAGTTCCCGTGAGAGGATAATACGAATCAGAGAGGGAGCTTGAGTAAACATGTTTTGTAGAAGTAAGGTCGTCCATGCTATCCTTGGAGTCACCAACATATTATTGATCGCGCTGCTGCTGAGAGGAAGCACAACCAATATCCGTCACTTGTACCTGGAGTGCTTTTCTCAGCATCACTTTCACTAGTTGTAGGAGCCTAGCAGCTCTGATCCTCCGGCATCTTTATTCCGTAAGCTGCAACACCAGTTGGGGGTGTGCTAGGACTTGACAAACCGGACGGCATTTGATGACCTCACAATTGTTGATGAAGAAAACTTCCTAGCTGAAGAGTAGATGACCGTCGATCAAAGTTGAAAGAGGAGGGTTGAGTCGGAAGTTTGGCTAGTTTTCTAGTGGCCACCATTTGAGCAATTGGTCTCAAGTCTGTTGCAAATCTCTTTCCGCCAATTCCAGCATCGGGGTTCTGAATGCACCCCCAAATAAAAATAATAATCGTCAGCATATCATGTATATGTAGGAAATTAAACAAAGACAATATTATGAGAACTACTTACACGTTGGATCTGTCTTTGGCCATTAACCACCGATGCAAAGCTCAACTCATCCTTGTCTAAGTAGAAACTCTTAAGATCTGTATGTTAAAAGGCCTCTCAATTTCAGAACGTTTTCTTCGTTTGGCCCTGGAAAAGTACCAAAGGTTAATCCATATCATAACAAACCAAAGTATTTAGTTAATTAATTATGAGTTACCAGGAGTTGATGAGAGCAGAAGGGTCCTGGAAGAGGGACTAGAAGCATCATCCTGTAGTCTAGGATGCTTGGAAGTAGATCGAGAAGTACCACTTTCATGCCTTCATCTTTTGCAGAGCGTCTTCTCGTCTCCAAGTATTCTGACGGGAAATTTTCTGATTCACTTCTCAGGCTATACCTGGGGTCCTCTGTTGGTTCTTTGGCAGTGGAAGAATCGAAGCCTGTTCGAAGCTAATTTTGCCTGGCCGGAAGACGAGTCTCGACCTGTTCTGGAGTATGTGGCTTGGATAGGTAGAGCACGTTCGGTGGAACGTTGCATCCTGCAGAATCCGGGACTCCCTCAAGACACCTTAGTTGGATGGACGAAACCACCTGACTCTTGGGTCAAAATTAATTCGGATGGTGCAGTCAAGCACCGCTTGAATCTGGCCATTGCGGGTGGATTAATCAGGGATTGTCAGGGGAGCTAGTGTGGCGGGTTTCTACACCACATTGGGAGAGGTTCTCCTATTACAGCAAAATTATGGGGAGTTCACTCGGGCCTACACTTTGCATGGACAATGGGGTATCGTCGAGTGATAGTGGAAGTGAACTCCCTTGAGGTTATAAACATTATCTCCTCCTCCAATATGGTTTTTCCTGACGATAACTTTTTGGTGGCAGGTATCCGTTGCCTACTATACCGATCATGGGAGATGCAGCTGCAACATGTGAGTCGTGAAGGAAACCAGTGCGCCAATCGTCTAGCCTCTATCGCAGAGACGTCCAATCCAGGCCTTCATCTGCTTAACGAGCCTCCGATGACAATTGTGAACTTACTACATCGGGACCAGTATGGTGTCCAATACCGTAGAGTCTTGCGTTAGCTAGAGGTTTTGTTTTTTGTTTCCCTTCCCTCGTGGAAAAAAAAAAGAATATATATTTTTTATCTTATGAAATACAAAAAGTAAAATATATCAAGAGTTTGCTGAATGCCTAGATAAATAGAAAGCCAGACTTATTGTCTCGGAACATTTTTTAAACGTAAATATTTCTATCCTTTGTTTCTTTTTTTTGTTAAAAAGGCATAATAAAATAAAATAAAATAATAATTTATTTAGCTCTTTTTTTCATTTTAATTTTTGATTTTCTTTTTTATTTCTAAATTTAGTAAAAAAAATATTTTTGTAATTACTTTAAATTTTTATTTTTAAAATATTTTTATTTAATAATTATTTATTAAATACCCTTGAAATGCATAAATTTTAAATAAAAATTAGTTTTAATAATTAAGATATATTCTAACAAATAAATTAATTTACAAATAATTTTGCTTGTTAAATTATTTATTTTATTGAAATTGTAGTAATTTTACTAATATTTATCAATAAATATCATATAGAAGATTAAAATAAAATTATTTACTTAATTTATTTATAAAATTAATTTATCTAATATTTAATTATTATCTATAATAAAAATATAACTATAAAGATATTAACAATTAAATAAAAAATTCATTTTGTTCAAAAAATAAAAATAAAAACATTACAACAAATAAATAAAAGCAAAACCAAGCAACTCCTTAATTTTATAGCAAACCTTACAAAATGTTAAGAAGTAAATGTATAAATTAATAACTTATGGTAACAAAAAGAGTGATAGTTACACTAAAAACACTATAAAGATTTTCGTTTCAAGTAAATACCTTTTTTTTTAATAAACATTTAATTTCACTCACTTCAAATTGGTCCAAGCCTGCATTGCTTCCACCCCAAAGTTGAGCTCTCATTGTGTCAAAAGCCATGGGCTCTTTCACAATATCATAATAGCCGGCCACCTTAATTAGGATCAATGAGTATATAATTAATGCTGCTCAGTAAGGAATTATCTTTTGTTATATATAATTAGAATAAAAAAAGAACCCCAAGGCGCAGGTGAGTTGGTAAGGGGATCTCCTAGCTTAAGTGAGGTCGTGGGTTCGAACCCCCCTCATGTATGCAGCCGTTTAAAACTTGGAGCCAGAGCTTTGCCTCCCACAAGGGACCTACCCGGCTCGAGCGGGGATTAGTCTGGGTGTGGATAGCTTAAAGGTGCCTTCCCATAGTTGGGACCCGCCTAGGACATCTCGTGGGCAACAAAAAAAAAAGTAATAACATTTATATGACCGTTGTAATGTGTTAAGGAGGCATTTGGTGTGGGTTGATCTTGCACCAAATGGCAGATTAGATGATATTTGACATATAAATAAAATAGAGATAATACAACGTGGATAAAATGTTTAATTTATCAGTCAAGATTTGGAGACTCACCTGATCTGGTTGAAATGTTGGTATCTCCTTCCTACATGAAACCTCATGAATTGCATAATTGTGTTGCAAATACAACTTAGTAAGCAAATGGTAAGAGAAAGTGTCATTATTTCTTGAAGTGAGCATGTATATACGATAATGATAACGATAACGATCACGAACTTTCTACATCGTATTACTCTAAGGTCTTGTTTGGTAACCGGTAATAAAGAGGTGAGAACGAAAATGCAATATTTATTTCGTAATAGTTATTTAGTTATTAGAAATAGATAAAATAAGGAATGACAAAATAAGAAGAATTTTAAACAATTATAGACTTTAATTTTTAAGAGAGTGCAGCTATAAGCTGGAATCAAATTTCGGGAATAAGATATAAGATATATTATTATTTATTAAAATATTATCAAATTATTATCAAGATTTTCTTGAGATATTAATTCTTATTAAAATATTATTATCAAAAATATATTTTACGATCTTTTATATTAATTTCTTTAACAATTATTTTATTTTGTTTCATTGATATTTTTATTCTTATCATAAAATCATTCATAATTATTTAAAAATTAATAATTTTATAAATCATTGAAAATTTTGACTAACTAATTATTTAAATATTAGCATAAGTATTAACTTTGTTTAATACCAGACCAAACACATATAATTAGAAATTTTATCCATATTCTAATTTTCACTTTTTATTTTCATTTTCATTCTTATTTTTTATTCCAATTCTTTCATTGTTAGTTTCTAAACGAGTCCTAAAAATTTTAAAATAATCTTTTTTTGAAAATTAAAAAGCTAATATATTAATTTTGCCAAAGCTATATATAAGCGTTACAATGAAAACATATGTTAGCTACATACAAAAAACTCCCTAACCAAAATACAAATATCGACAACAAATGACATTATAAGGACCGAATCAGTTTCAAATCATGACTAATACAACGTTGTTGATCAATGGCAATGATAGCAGCTCTAATCTAATTGACAATATGTTCCGCGAGTTGATGTTGGCTCTCTTCAACATTTTTGTATATCCTCCGATTCCTTCCCTCTAAATTGAATAGATAACCGTGTGAAAAGCAGTCAAAGTAATCATGCCATTTGCTCTACCATGAGCAATATAATGTGTAAGAAAATTCAAAGTTCTCATCCTTACAAAGGTATATCCAAGTAATTGTAACATAACCATAATTATGCTCTAAATTGCTTTGGTATAGACATATTCAAAAAATAGATGATCTATGTTCTCATTCAACAACTTATAGAGCATGCATATAGGATCAAAAGCACCAAACCATCTATTCTTGAGCTAAAGCCTATTTTTGATCACTAACCAAGTGAACATAGCAGTCGTACGGTTTAAATTTTGCTTCTAAATAATCTCAAACTAGGAAACTGCTCCATGATGATTAACCAATACATCGTGACAAGAATCATTGTTAAAATTACCACTAGAATGTGGAATCCATGCTAAGCTATCCTTCCACCTTCCTGCAGGAATGTTAGGCAAACCTCTCATCTTGAGTAAATGCTTGAACGACCATGAAAACTCTCTAGCAATATCCAACTGCCATAGATTCCGGTTTTGGAGATAGTACTCATTAAACCATTTAATCCGCAAAGCTTTTTTGTCCGTGCAGAGTCTCCATATCTATTTACCAAACATTACTTTCTACATTTGCGCAATCAGAATGATCCCAAGCCATTTTATCTTACCTTGCTTCTGATTCTCAATTTTACCAGACCACAGAAACACTTTTAGTATTCTATCAATCTCTTTATTCACCCTCCTCCTCAACAAAACCATATGAGCAGATCAATGTGAATGCATACTATTCAAAATATAATTCATAAGAAGCAAACGGCCCGTAAGAGACAGATATTTGTTTTTTCAAGCATCCATTCGGGCTTTAATCTTAGACTCTTTTTGGTTTTAGAACGGTAGCTAATCCAATTTACGTACAACTCAATTAGTTTAATTTTGCAATTGTATTTTTTTCCATAGGACTAGTTAATACAAAAGAAAGTGAAAAAGCAAGTGAATAGTAAAAGACCTCACGTGACCACCAGATCACGTAGGTGCACCCTTCTCATCATCATTATTATTATTATCGTTAACTTTTTACTTTTACCTTTTCTCTATAATAAAAAGGCTCTCCTCTTCTTCCAGTTCACATGTTCTGGCACTTTTTCCCAGTCCATAATGTTGTGATTGTTCCTTTTTGCCTTTCCATTATTTCCACTTTAATTATATTTCAATCACTAATCAAAGCTACTCTACGCCAAGCAAATGATCCGAGATAGACACTATATGAACAAACTAAATAACGAATATAAAAAGAATTGTTTAATGGATTTAATATAGGACCGTTCCTCACATTTAGTTTAATATATTTTAACCTTTTATTAGATCTATTACGGCTCAATTAGAGATAATCTCAAGAGAGAAAAAAAGTAGTTGCATAAAAATTAAATTTTCAAAAAATAATAAAAAAGATAATCATACCAATTTACTAAAATATAGATTTAATAAAAGAGTGAAAATATACTAACACAAAAATATATTGATTTAAATAGAATAAAAGATCAAATAATAGGCTAAATTAAAAAAATCCTAAACTTTGCTCAATTTTAGAATTATAACTCGAATTTCAAAAAGTGTCAATAAAATGTTCAAAATTTCAATTCTTTTTTAATTTTAGCCCGATATTAGTGTCTGTTTGCATAGGTTTTTGGAAAGTCGAGAAGCACTTTTCTCTACTACAAAACTCTTTTTTTAAGAAAAATAAGAATTTAACTATAAAATAAAAATCTATTTATTTAATAGATATGACTTTTTTGGCAGCCAAAATAAAGCTTTTTAAGAAACTCAAATTTGGAGCTTCTCAAATAGCTTTTTCAGATCAATTAATGAGCCTATTTTTAGTCCCTTTTGTCCTTATATTTTATACATAATTTCCGCAATACCCACAAACTCATCTTCTCGTTTATTATGTATTTAACTATTTACTAAACTTGAATATTTATTTTGAGATTTATATAATATTATTTGACTTTTTTATATGTTTTAATATTTATTTTTGATATGAGTTTACTTATCTTGTAATCCATATAAAAGATTTGGTTAAATGTATTTTTATTTATGTTTCATATAGTTTAAAATTATATAATAATTAATATATTGTGCTTTGCATATTGTTTAATATAC
>JANKOD010000008.1:5323991-5335108 GCA_026284645.1 Erythroxylum acuminatum | reverse complement strand
TTGCTAGTATTTGGTATTAAAAAATGGAATATCCTTGTTATTTTTGTTATGAAAAGATTTAGGGTATTGACCTATACCATTTTCACTAATTGATAAACTAATAAAAAAGTTGAAAGTAATTTAGCCGAAGGATAGTTTGGATTTTAATTTCACAACCTATATCTATTTTTCTCTTTTATGGTTTCCCCAAATATTAAGAGTATAACTTTTCCTCAATAAGGAAATATCAAAACTCATTTCTAAGAGCATATCAAAGATTGATGTCTCTCTAGTTTTTGAAGTAATTAGAATAGGACAAAGTGAAGAGAGTGGAAATGGAAGCAAGATAAGCACCACTTCTACAATCGAACTACTAAGTATTTGTAACACTAATGAAAATGTTGATGTTTCTCGATTGTGACCTTACTTAACAACTTATTGGATATTTATGATTTATGCTCTATCTCACTGTAATGTCATCTTTGGTCTTTGATTCTTCTTTAGCAAAAGATAGTGATATATATGGTCTTTAATTATTTAACAAAAAATAAAATCACTTCGTTAAGTTATTATACAATACCTATAACCATTTACATAGAATAAGGATTAATTATATGGTGCTTCATGTTAACAATGTTAATGATAGAGTTAACAAAGTTTCATAGTATTACAAAATTGAATAAGGTTTCATATTTAAAATATAATTTACTTGGTTTTATATACGACATGTCGTGTGTACCAAGTTAATTGAGTTCATTAATAGGGACTAATGTTAGTTTATATTTAAAATAAAAATAAAAGTTGTGTATTAATGTGTTTAATGTTTACAAAATAAAGTATGGACTAGTGTTGATAATATTTATATATACGAATTAGATAAATATTATTACATTATTTATAGTAGTGTATTTTTTCTTCTTATTTCAGACATAATTTTATAGGATTCTTGTTTCGACGCTAGCATGTATAAAGTATGGGAGAAGCGAGCTCGTACACATTATCACGACTTTATTGGTGCGATACACAAGGCTGGTGCACAACCACTTTATATTTCAGAGAAAATTTGAAGTCGTTGGCAGGAGTATTGAGCATCACCTGAGGCAATGTTTATCTCAGGGCGTAACTTCGCCAACAGATGTGGAGGTCTGGGGGGAGAGAGTCTTCCCGTACATATGGGAGGATCAATAACCCACCACGAGCATGCACAACAACTAGTAAGTATGTCAACTTGACACTTATTTTGTAAATATTTTGCTTTGTTGTATTATAGATAATGATAATGATATAAATGTCTGGTGCCATATATGGCTGTGTTGGGTTATTTTCTTTGTTCAACAGGGGGCAAATATCATAAAAATGGAGAAAATTCTGCCGAAATTTTTATAAATTATAGTTCACATCTAACAATTTAGGTTATACATATAGGAAAAGTCATTGGGCATTAGGCCTACACCTATTCAGTTATTTTTGCACACTCACATGAAAAACCATGACAGTGTGACATTCATCAACAACCGATGTAGAGAACTGAATGTATGTGAAATTAATGCATTATTATAATTTCTTAATAATAATCCCTTACTAATGTAAACATTGCTTCATAATAGGACCAAATACAACAAATCATTCAGCGACAGTCTCAAGAGGAACAACTTGTAGATGACACTCAGATGTCTCTTGATGCTGCGGGTGGTAGGGACCATCGTGGAAGGATATTTGGGCTAGGTTCATATGTGAACAAATGTTATTCACAATCTTTCATGTCCAGCACAGCAGCATCTGCTAGGCTAACACTCAACAATGAAGTCACTGAGTTTCGGGCCACAGTACAAACATTAATGGAGCAGATGGCTCACATAAAAGAGGAGTAGGTGGTTAACGCGAATCAACAAATGGAGCAGATGGCTAAGTTGAGAGAGCAGATAGAGCAAACGACTCAGCTGAGACAGGAGATGGAACAGTTGAAGGGGAGGCTTAGCATCTCAGAGCACCTGCGATCACCATGACATTAGCTTTTCCTAGTCATTTGCTTTCAATTACAAACATAAGTTATATACACTGTAATCTTTTTATTATCAATTAAAATAATATTAACTTTATATTATTAATTAAGTTTCCAAATTCAACAAATTATATAAATATACAAATTAATTTATTACGCACAGATAATTGATAACTCTTAAAATTAAGTATTTATCACAAGATCATGAAACAGGAAATTTAAAAAAAATTCTTACTACTTATTACCAACGGAATATAAGATACCGTCGGAAAAATCAACATATTTTATCGACGGAAATCCTAGTTCCGTCGGTCAATTTGAATATTAGTTAACAAGGGAATTTCAAATATCGTCGGTAAATCAATATACTTTACCGACGGTATTTTATATTCCGTTTGTAAATATTATAACACTTCAATTACATTAACTACGGGTTACCGACGGAAAGTCTCCCGTTAGTAAACTTTACCGACGATTTCGTCATTTATATATACCGACGAAATATAGTTCGTCAGTAACTTTAACTAAGGGCATTTTACCGACGAATTTGTCCATCGTTCATTTCCGTCAGTAATTTATTTTACCAACGAAAATTTGTCGTTTATAGACGCTTTGTTCCGACGGTAAACCACTAATTTCTTGTACTGATAACTTCATATAATAACATTCTATAAATTGTCACATCATCATAATAGCTTCTCATTTAGCCCTATAACATTAGTTTTTAATAACCTATAATCCATACTTTCTCTAAAGTCAACTATCATCTTACTAATTGGCTAGTTTGAGTTCCTTCTAAACTCAAGTAAAAATTCACTTGAAATCTATGTCCTAATAGATTGCTTATTTCTTTGCACTTTCTTGCAACTATGCTTGTTTTATGATATCTTCACACAAAAATTTATTTCCAATCTAGCTACCATATACCATAAAGGGACGTTGTGGCTCATAAACAACCTTTATTCTCACACCATATCTTTCCATTGAAACATCATATCCATTTATAATTATAAAATTTTTTATTGCTTTCTTAAACTACTTCTCATCCTTAAACTTCATGCCAATTTCATGTTTAATATCCTTCATATTCACGTTTAGATTAAACATAATGTATTTCTTCTTTATGACAGATGTCTCATACTATCCCTCATCACTACAAATTAATGCTTGAACTTTAGCATCACTTTCCTCATATTTACTCTAACCATGTGAATTATCTTCTTCTCTTTGTGATTTTTTAAACAAATCTCCTCTTTTTTGCAATCTTTCTTACTATGTCTAACCTTATCCATAATATCATTGAATTCAAACCCATTACAAACCTTCTTATATCATTTCTTCTCATTTTCTCTCGTAGTAAGATATTTTTCATCATCAATTGCATATATTTCACCTTCAAATGAATCACTTCCAAATTCACTGATATATGATGAAGAAATCTTCATCTTCTTATTCTATATAAACTTAGAATAACCCTTCTTCTTTCATAGTCCTATTCTGTTAGGTATTAGTTTCTCAATTATTGTTGACATTGAAATCAAATTCTTAATATTCTATTATAAGATTCTCATAATCATGCTTGTAATAGACTTCCAACTTTCTTGTAGTTCATTTCTTAGATGTGGTTAAGCAATGACAATATGTCTTAGTGTAAGCTCACCTCTTTTAAGCGTCTTATTGACTCTTTAGAAAATTTGTAAAATATAGACACCACAAAATTTCCTTTATCCTTTAATACCTTTTTTTAATCCTAGAATGTTAATTTCATCAATACTCATATCCTCCTTCTTTCTGATGTTGCCCCTAATACATTTGCTAATGTCATTTCTTTCTAACATCTCACCATGGTGAAATTCAAAATTTACCATCTACATTACAAATAATTAAAGTATTAGTTATCAAGAAGACATATTAAACTTCATGAGATTGTAAAGCTCTCATCCAAGTCATAACCTCACTATTGCCAACCTATTCTTTTGATTCTCTGAAAAATTAAAATTCTTAATTCAAAAATGAAAATTTAAAGTAATGGGATCAGATTAAAAGACGAGTCAATTTAAAACTTATGTCCTTTAGGCTACCATTTGAGACAAATAGAATGAAAATTGAAACTTTACTATAACTTCTAAATCTCTTCTTAATATTTCAAACTATTAAGTCTAGATAATAATCACTTACTTGTAATGACATGCATACAAATAATACATAGAGCTCATTTCACCACTTACTAAGATGGAAAAGCCAAAAATGAAAAAAGAAGACAAGTGTTCTTTATCAATTTAATGTAGAATGGAATTGGATTTCAAATACAATACCCTAAAAAGTATTGTTAATCATAAATTGGACTTAAAAGAGATACATTTAATTTGTCCCCACTAGCAACTGGCAATAGTTAAGAATTAATTTTCTCCATCATACACGTTTTCTCTGAAGTTACACAATATCATCCTAGTAGAGGCCATACTTTCAATGTATTCTAGCTAAATTTGATAATAATAACTTGAGGGTATAATTTTCATTATAACTATTTCTAATCTAAGCGCTTTTATTTTCTTCTTAAGCCTCTTAAAGAAGTTATGGCCCTCAACCTGCCAATTAGAGCTAACGCCTCAATAAGAAATCAACTAAAATCCATAAATGGTGTATTACCTACTTTTATTAGGAAAAGTTAACGAAAAATGAATTACAATTTTGAAGAGTACCTAAGATTTTGAGGAGTTGTAAAAGAGAAGGGGGACTGAGAGATGTTGCGATACAAAGATGAGGAAGTTTGAAGGTTTGCAGCCACAAAAAAGGGAGATACTCGTGCAATGGCGGCTACTGAGAGATGTTGGTGGCGGTGGCAGCGAGTCAGGTTACTAGGAAACACTAGAGCAGGGGGAGATGTTAGTGGTGCAGTAGTGGCGATTTGGGTGATGATTTTAAGGTTATGAAGATGATAATATGCAAATCTAGTGTTAACAATTTTTTTAATTTAATGATCTAACGCAACTCTTAGTAAGCACATTTCTGTAACCTATTAAATAAGTGTCTGTTTGAATGAGCTTTTGGAAGGTAAATAAGTACTTTTTTCTACCTTAAAAGTTTTTTTTAAGAAAAATGAGTGTTTGATTGTAAAATAAAAAATCACTTCTTTAACATACATATATATATATATATATATATATATGACTTTTTTGGCAGTTAAAATACAACTTTTTAAGAATATCAAGTTTAGAGCTTCTTAAAAAAGCATTTTTTTCAGGTAAATTTTTCAAATCAATTAATAAACCTATTTTTAGTCTCTTTTGTCTTTATGTTTTATACATAATTCCTACAATACCCACAAATTGTTATGTATTTAACTATTTACTCAACTTGGATATTTATTTTTGGATTTGTATTATATTATTTGGCTTGTTTTATAAGTTTTAATATTTATTTTTTAAATTAGTTTACTTATGTTATAATCTATATAAAAGATTCGGTTAGATATATTTTGATTTATGCTTCATATGGTTTAAAATTATATAATAATTAATATATTATGCTTTGCATTTTGTTTAATATACTTTAAATAAATTTTATATACATAAATAATTTTTATTACAAAATAAAATATAGTTAAAATTAAAAGTACTTTGTATTTTTATGTTGCTAGTATGAAACTCTTTCAAAAAAGCTTTTTTTAAATAACCACCAAATAGTCAACTAGCTTCTTAAAAAAGTTCTTCTCAGAAAAGATCTACAGAAAAAAACTCTACTGACAAAAGCTCTATTGGTATAAGCCTAACCAAACAGAAGTTTTTATATTACGTTAGCTGATGTGGCTTGCCACATTTTAAAAAATCTTAACTATTAATGCATGTCAGTTTAACACAACAAATAAAGATTAATAAAATAATATCGTTTAATCTCATAATTAAAATGACTTGCTGTTAAAAATAGAATTACTAAATAAATTGTTAAAAATTTAGGATTTTTTAATTAACCCAAAAACAAATATTGCACATGATCAGAGACATGCATGAACTTCAAAGAAAAAGGGGTCCACAATTGCATGTATAAACGACCGTCCTTCTAAAAGATTTAGATGTGTTCTCTTAACTGTTAAATAACTTAGAAAAAGAAACAAGTAACAGTGAATCTGCAACTATGAAAATGATTAGATCAAAGAGTTAAAGAAGAAACTTTAAACAAACTGTTTAAAGCATCACTGGAACTCTTGAGACAAACCATGAATTGAACTATAAATGAAGGCATAATAGGGTAACTTATCACATCGATTCTCTTACCAACGGGGAAAAGAACTAGCACTTCTGAAAGATAGGAAATGCCCCTAAAGAGGGAAATTATCCATTGTTTCTTCTTCATAGCACCTTGATTTCCCATATTAACCACCGAACGGAAAATAAGCTAAACTTATCATGCTTGCATAAGAAAATGATATATCAATTATGTCTTTTCCAATGTGACATGTACATCATTTTACATGGTTGAAGCATTATCCTTCAAATATGCTTACAAAGATTCAACAGTGCACAAAACAAACTATTAAGTGGAAAACAAGAAAACATAATTTGATATGTTAGTGGACATATATTTTTATGAATGATAATAAGAGAACAATCACACTACAAAAGTGAAAATTCTTTATTAACAATTCAGTCTCAAATAGGTAATCAGTTAGGGTCCACTTCTAGCTACATAATTAATTCTGTGACTTACTAATTCGTATATATACCTCATCATAGTTTAGCTATAGACAAATTTTTACGTATATTTATAATATTCTTTCTCTGAGACTTGATTAATTTGAATCTTAACTTGTTAGAGACTCATTAATTAATACAGTCGATTAAGATTTTGTTCTATTTGCTTATTAGATAATATGTAGCTAAATTGGTACTTCCTTAAAATAGTGCATAAAACAGGGAAGGTTATTGAATGAGAAGGCAATATCATTCATATATCTATTCTGATGTTTGAATCAATGGTATTAACAACATTGTTTTGTTGAGTCCCAAGTTGAGCATATTTTCCAGTCTAGGTCAAGAGAATTTCATGCAATCCTTGAAGAACCACCTTCCCATTTTCTAGACCAATTATCTGTAATGTGAAATATACAAGTAAGAATAAATGCATTTATAAGCTAGGGAAGTGAATAATAGTAGAACAATTTAGAAGGTGCTTAAAACATCTTAAATTTATACGACTCTCTAATCGAAATTGTATCATAGTTAAAATTACACAATTTTGCTAGAACATTAAAATAGAGAATTCTTTATGATTTTAAGAAAATGCGTCCAATTCGTAGCGTAAAACAACAAACATGTTAAAACATGTGGATAATAACCACAGTAATAACAAAAACAAATATTACATTATAAAGCATCATATGCAACTTCTTGTCACCTAGTCGAATTAGCTACAAAAATATTGGTGTTTTCATGCTTAATGATACGATTTCAAGTGAAATGTAAGAACATAATGTTGACTAAATGAGGTCTTCACCTTATAGTATTGATGATAACAAGATATATTATTCTTAATAAATTTATTTTTGGTGACATTAGTTTTATTATAATGAAATAAAGTAATAAGTGAATGATGAATTTTAATAAAAGGAAAAAGTGAGTAAATTGAACAATCAATGGAAGGAGAAATGATGAAAGTAGAGTGAGACACTTGAACAAAAAGGATTCAAGGATATCAAAACTTAATCAAATCATTATAATCCTTCTTGCAACTTTACCATTGTTATTTTAATAAATTAAGGTCTCAATAGTTGAATGATCATTTGTATAAGGATATATTGCATAAATATTTTCATAATAAAGAGGCATTTTATTTTGATTTTAAAGAAAATTCTCTTAATCTATATACTTTTGAAATATTTTAGATAAAGTTTGGTCAAGGAAGTGCATCTTAATCTTTGAAATAACTTGAAAATTCTTTGAAAATGTGTTTTCAAACATATTAGTTGACTAATGTGTAGGTGTAGTCAACTAATGTAGTTTTGTCAAAGACATTGGTCAACCAATGTTTAGGTGTTGTTGACCAATGTGTCAGGTATTTTGAAAAAATTATGTAGAGTGAGTTTGTATGTGATATTGGTTGATCAATTGGTTGACAAAATTAGTCAACCAATGTCACTATTTGTTTTTAATGGCTTTTCAAGATTGTTTTAAGTATAAATGAACCTCAAATTGGTAATAAGAAGTTCGTTGGCATAATAAATAGTTTCTAAGAGCCTTAAGAGGTTAGAGACTATATATGTACATTATATAATACACATTGAGCTATTATTCATTGGTGTGAGCAAGAGAAGGGCTTGTGATTTGATTGAGACGTACCTCGTGAGAATTAGTCTTTACCTTGAACAAGATTTATAAAGGGTACATCATATATGGCAGAGTAAGATAATTATAAGAGTTTCTCTTCACCCATGGTAAAAATTATATTGTATGATGAATAATTCTTCATCTATTGAAACAAAAAGTAAGTGAGTTTACAATTAGAAATTAGTTTTGTCTCCTTCTCTAGTCTCTTTTATTTACTATTGTAATTGTTTTATAATATTCATATGTTAATTTGCCAAAATCAATTATTATAATGGCAATTCATTCATTAGTTTACAAACATTTAAAAAGTAAATGTATAATTTACCCCCCTCTTATATACTGTAACGCCCCATATTAGGAGTTAGGATATCAAGAAAATTTAATCCGTATGCTTTGTATATTTGAATATTTACATATTCGTGCATAAGCATTTTGACATGCATTCATGACATTTTTCGAGTAAATTGGTTTATAACTGAAAATTTTGGATTTTATTTGGAATGTATTAAATGTGATTTAGAAATTTTTGTATATTTCGAGTATTTTAGAAATTGTTGGTGAATTATTTTTGAGTTGAAAATTTATTTGGAAAGTCCTATCCTTTATTTCAGGATTTTTGGCAAATTTTAAGAATTTGTTAAAATTTTGGTATATTTTGGATATTTTGAAATTTTGGAAAAATTATTCTAGCTTAAAAATTTTATTTGGAGACTATTAATAATATTTTGGAATTTTGGGTATTTTTAGATTAAGAAAAATAAATAAATAATAAATAAAATAAGAGACTAATTAAAATTTGACAATTGGCATAAATGTATAGTGACATGTGGTCTGCTAAAGGGGGACAGTTGTATTGCATGCAACGATATACGTAGCACGTGTTTCGGACAGAATTTTTCCCTACTTATGTTGTTTCCTTCACCGAAGATATATTGTGGTTCAAGTCATTTTTTTCCTTCCTTTGTTGTTCTTACGGTACACGTGTTCCACCCTCTAGAACTAATTGCTGGATCAAGTAAGTTGTATCTTCTGTTTTTTTTTTTGTCATGGCTATATTACGAATACAAGTCAAAGATATGAAGTTTTCATGGTTCATGAACATTTTGGGTACTGCTTCTTGATTTTTGCTTTTGATATGAAAGGAATAACCTATCTGATGAATTGCTAATTAAGATGAAGTTATAATGAGTATAAGAAGTGTTTAAGTTGGGAAAAACAAAGAGAGGAGTATGAAAAAAATTCTGGAAAATTTATGTTTGAAAACAATGACAGTAGAGAGAGAATTAAAATGTGGCATTTTGGATTTCTAAGCTTTGAAGTGTAAAGTTGATTCTAATAGTATTTGGGAATGTAAATGATGGATAGATGAGTTTTGAAGTGAAGAAATTTGAAAAGAAAATTGGAAGAAGAATGAAGAAAATGTTGTTGTTTCGTATGGGTTGGTGAAGAAGAAGATGAACAGTGTAGAGGATGAATAGTAATTTACGTTGGTGTTTGGAATATCATTTTAAACTAGAGTTGTTTTGTTGAACAACTCTTAATCTTTTTCCTATAACTCTTTCACCTGAACTCCCAATGACTTGAAACTTGGACCAATAGATTCCTAAGACATTTTTCTTTTTCTCGCCATAAAATTGAGAATTTCTGAATTGAATTGAAGGTGATTGAGAGGATGAAAGTGGAAGTCTGCTGGAATGTTTTGAACTGAAACTTTTCATGATCATGCTTCGGTTTTCTAATTATAACTTGAGCTATAGATTTCTGAATGAGTTCATTTTTGATTCATATTAAACTAGAGATGTGTCTACAAATTTTGTGAAGAGGTCGAAATTTAATTTTGTCTCTTTGATTTTCAAAATTGGCATGTAAGTGAGATGTAGCTTAGGCTGAAGCACTGTCAGGGACAGAAATCATAGCCTGTGGTTATTGATTAACCTGTATTGCTGTGAGCAGAATTAGGCTGAGGTGTCTTCACCAAAGTTGTAGCTCATTCCCTTATCTTTAAATTGGTATAAAGTTTGTAATTTTTGGATATCTGAGCTGAAAGATATGAATTGTACAGTAAGAGAGAATGATCATGTTCTAGTCAAAAGTTCAAATGTGCACAGTCTGAGGTAATTTGCACATAACTCATAGAATACTGAATCAAATGGGATGATCTTGGGGGCGTTAGAAACTTAAGACAATTTAGAACAACTTTCCATAAGGAAGTATTGCCTAATTTTGTCATTTACCTTATCAGATTAATTATGCAAAGTTGACCCGAAATCATTTGGGTAGAAAATCTTAAGTGGTTAATTAGGTTATGAAATTGTTTTTACATTGTTTTATTTTGGTCCAAATTATAAGTACCAAATGTTATTAATGAGGACCTTGATATCTGATCGGTTTAATGATGAAAATTACAATAAGATACCCGGAATTGTCATGAACATGCATCATACATATTCATTATACATTAGTGAATTTTTAATCATGCACAATAGTGATTTGTATATGTGTTAATTATTATAGAGGAACGCATTAAACGACCACTGCCAGATATTGCCGGGACCTTGAGGCAATAAACAGTAAGGGCGAGTTAGGTAAGTAATATAGGTAAGTAATTTCAGTAAGTAATATAGGTAAGTAATTTCAGTAAGTAATTTAGGTAAGTAATTTAGATGGTAAATTTTATGAGTCAACCTAGATGATTTCCTAGGATTGATTTAATTTGATTTGTTTCTATTTCAATACTTTTATGCTGCTTGCGATTTGTTTATGAATTCCGGACTTAAATTGTCCGAGGAGATCAATATTCGGGAATGTATTGG
>JANKOD010000008.1:5287731-5321813 GCA_026284645.1 Erythroxylum acuminatum | reverse complement strand
ATTGATATTAAATAAACAAAACTCATACTCAATTAAATAAAACCAAGGCTGGAAATTATAAACGAAGTGATAAAAACCGAAATTAAACACTAACTTAATAGAAATCAAAACTCTTTATATGAACAAATGACTAATCATACCCCAAATTACAAACTCTAAACTAACTGTATCAAAATGAAAATTTCAGCACACACAACTTGCACAAAAACCTAAATTAATTGATCATGAATCTAAGAACATACATAAATCCTAACTATTAAGCATAAATTAATCAAGGGCATCACAAATAAGTAAAAAACCCGTGACATAAACCATTAAATATTCAAATACCCAATAATTTCATATATGAAAAAAAAACACATAAGTAAACACAAACAACCAAGATTAAAGCTAAAAAATTGAAGGAATAAACATTCATTGATCTAACATAAAGGTTCCTTATAAAATTCATGAATTTCAACTATAAAATTCATTAAACATTCATTCTAAATATCCTAGAACATGTAAAAACATGATTAACACTAAGAAAGCTTTAACCAATGAAATAAATATTAAGAGATTCGGAGATATGAAAATAAAGTAGTGAAACCGAAAGAAAATAGCTACTTATGGAGAGTAACTAATGAACAACCAAATATAGCTAAAAACTAATGAAAATGCTACGGCAAATTAGAGTGAAGAAAACGCTATAACTGTCTCTACGATGGAGAGTCTCTCCTGGAAAGCTAGCTCCAAGCCGCCACCTTGCCAAAAAACTTTGAAATCGTAACCATCATTTTTCTGCCCTTCTCCACGCTACAACTGCTACTCTCTCCTCCTTTTCTCCATTTTTCCCCTGCTACTGTTCTATATATCCCATTTATTTGTTCATCCACCTCTATCGTTCACACTACTCGTTACTTTGTGTTTTAGTTAAAACACATCTACATTGCATATTGAATGTCTGCGTTTCACCTTTTGCCTTATCCTCCTGCACTGCGTTTTGGTTCATGCCTCCAGCTATTGTTTTGTCGTTTCTGTTCAACATGTGTGAGTGTATGAAACACACACACATTGCTTGCATGTTGGCCTAACTTTGTTGTCTTCTTCTGCTAGTATTTTGTTCTCATTGTACTGCTGTTTCCTGCTCTTGCCAATACATATTCAATCCATCATCTTCTTCTATTGCTACTATTATTATTAGTAATAATATAATTAGATATTGTTTTTTTTATTTGTGGAAATTGATGAGTGATGCTGCTGTTGCTGCCTCCTCCGAGATGCCATTAGATATTTATCGGAGACTCCAAAAGAAGGGGAGAAGATGATAAGTAGATCCTATCTTCTCCTTTGATGATAGATTGGATCTAAACCCTAACAACCCAACTTAATTCAATATTTGCACTAACTTGTTTTTATATCTTTTTTCCGGTTTCTGCAAACGTCAACTCAACCTCCTTTTGCCAATTTCTCTTGCCCTCCTTACCTCTTGTGAAGAGTGGAGCTACAGGCATCTCTTCTTTCACCAGATTAAATTAAACAATTGATTGAGCTGAAAAGGAACTTTATTTTATTAAACTTTAGGTTGGATGTTGAAATTTTGGGTATGGTGATTGCTCTTCAGTCTTTTACTATGAAACCTTCTACACTTGGTCTTAACCCACAGAAGGTGCTTCCAGCTTGTCATCTTCAACAACGACAACACACAATATTGATGCATGCACCACCTCTGTGCTTCTGCGTCACAGTGAGTCAAAGCTCGTGTTCATTAACTACCTTTCACGTGACGTAGTCCTTGAATCCTTGTCTTTCTTCCCACCTAATGTGGAACTCAGTTGTGAACTGAAGATCTTGAAGATAATCTACGGTTTCAATAAGTTGATTTTCTTTCAAATAGCGAGATGAGACTGTCATAGATGAAAGTGATGCAAGGAGAGGATAGAGATAGTTTCTAAGAGAGAGATTGTCTGATTCTATGGAGAAATTATCAAAAATTACAACAAAAGCAAACTGAGATAACGACAGGTCCATATACTTAATTCACAATATTAAAATTAAAACATGTTAAATATATTTTTAACAAAATTTTTAAAACTCAAATTAAATATTTTTATAACGCCAATTTTTGAAAAAGTTACTAAATATTAATTTTTTAAATTAACATTTATTAAAATATAAATTATCTCAAAATACTTACTAATTTATAACTATTCAATCATTATCAACTTATATGACCCTTGATTTGCAACATATTAAACCTGATTTAAGGTTTAAATTAAGTGATCGTCGACAATGGCAATACTCTTCCCCATCTCTTTGGACACTTTACACTATTCATACACCCTAAACTCTTACATATTTACAATACTTTAATTGTGCCTCAACTCACCGTAAATCTATTATTTGTTGCAAAATACAACTCTTATCTAATTGAGTTTACTTCTTTGGTTATATTGTGCCCATAACCAAAATATCACTTTTCGAGGATGACATTTGCAAAAGTCTCTATCCCACGATGATTTCAATCACTTTTAAAAATCATATTGCTTTCATATCCAAACAAGCTACTCTTGATATATGATACCAACAACCTAATCATCCTTGTCATACTACTTTGTCAACTTTGTCTTGTCTTTTATCAAATAATTCTAATCTAATAAATACTTATAACTCATATTTTCAAGAAAAACACTATCTTTTTAGGAACAGATTTTTGTCCCTTTTATTATGTGTCACCCTGCGCCCAAGTTATCTCATCCATTCATTACAATAAATTAGATTGGTAAGATTGTTTAGGCACAGAATCCCTTCTATTTTGTATCACTCTGCGCCCAAGTTATCTCAACCATTCATTACAATAAATTAGATGAATAGGATTGCTTAAGCACAGAAGGCACAACGTTAAAGAAAGAGACAATTTTCCTCCCTATCTTTCCTTCTTTTTATCAACTCTTATCTCCATAAAATCTTTACAACTTATTCAACAAAATATTTGGGACCCTCACCAACCTTTATTGTTTTGTCTCATAATAGTTATCATCTTCATCGGTGATTTTAATCGTTATATATAGATATTTCCTCTAACCTATAAATTCCAAGTTGTTTTCCATGTTCAATACTTTAAAGCAATCACTAAAAATCTTTTCTCCAGCACCATCAGGATTTTTCAATGCAATGAAGTCCTTAAACTCTTTAAAGGCTTTTTACCGAATACCTCACCACTTACATGATATCTTATCATCTCTCATGTTTTCACACTCTTTAACAAAATAGCCTAATCGAATGAAAAATCTATCATATTACTAAAATTGGCATCACCATTCTCATCCATGCCTCCTTACCAAAATCCTTTTGATTTTAGGTTTCATCTATTGAGATGTATCTCATTAATCTCCTTCTCACTCTCGTTCCTCACTATAAATCTCCTCATAATGTCTTTTTCTGCACCACAACAAAACTTAAAGATCTAAAACTGAGTTTGGCTCGAAATTATGTGCTCAAGTTTGGGCCTGACTCAAAGCACAATCGAGCATAAGGCTCTAGGTTTGAACACGAGCCTAATCAAAGTTGAGCAATCAAATTTATTGTTTAGTTTTAAAAATGACATTGTTTTATTCAAAATGATATTATTTTACATAAAAATTCTCATCCTAGTCTAGCCTGAAGCTTAAATTTTTTTAAAAAAGGCAAGTCAGGCTCGAAGCCTTGTCAACTCAAGTATTGAAATTCACCCCATGTATTTTCTTGGGATACCCATTTACACACAAAAGTTATCACTGCTTTGATCCTTAAACTCATAAATTATACGTCTCTCACCTTGTTTACTTTATTGAAACCACTTTACCTTATGTTAAAACTCAAATGTCTAACACTTAGGGTTAAAATCTATAAGATCTAACCCAATTCAAAGTCAATGATTTAATCAGAGTCAACCTGGCTTTGATTTAAGCTTAAGATTTTTTATTTTCAAAATTTTGGGTCAGTTTTTAAAAGTTAAAAAAATATATTTAGCTCGAGTGATCGCTGCCCAAGCCCTAACCCGTTGCCAAGCCTACTAATACCCTTACCTCTCAACCCTCCTAAGTCACATTCCCTTTCCCTTTAACCCACTTATTACAATCCCCACTCATCCTCAAATATATCACTTTTACTTACATCTCGCTCGCTACCCTTACCACTATGCCATCCTATGATTACCAGAATTCAAGATTTTCTTGCATTTTTTTAATCATTTTCTAACTATGTTATCTCCAACACCATCACTTAATGCTATTATGATCCTTATCTAATCTCTTTGACATCAAGCCATGATGAGTTCACAACTCCCATCACAGTTATACTTAACCCCTTATTTATCTATCATCCAATGGTAGGGATGATAATTTTGATCCATGGATCTAAATTTAGTTGTTTTCAATAAACCGACATATAGGCCAGGCCCAGGCTCAAACAAACTCGAGGTTCAATTATTCTAAACAAAACAACATCATCTTATTTAGAAGAGTTAGGCCTCGAGTGAACTTGGGTCTGGACAACCCAGATCCTGATCTTATTAAAAAATAAATTATTATATATTTTTAATTTTAAAAAATTATTTTGAAAAACTTGGCGAGGTTACCATCCCTATCCAATGTCAACACTATTGGGCATAAATAGATTTTCTTAACTAAATATAAACTTGATAGCACTCTTGATAATTACAAAATTCGCCTTGTTTCCAAAGTCTATCATTGGTCTCCAAGTATTAATTACATTGACAGTTGTTATTAAACCAATAATCCCTTACATTACCCTCACTTTTGCTCTAATAAACAATTAGTCCATTTGCCAGTTAGACTTGCACAAATCAATCATCTTTACTATGTTTGCCATCTTTAAAAAGTTCTTTGTGACCTTAAATAAGTCCTTTGTACTTAGTTTCGTCGCTGAATAGTGTCATTTAATTCCCTCTTTATTCAACTTACTGCGGCTCACACTATTTACATTCTTGTTTATACGGATGATATCTAGTTACAGTTTCATTGTAAACATTTATCTCTTCCCTTATACATGACCTTAATGCCACCTTCTCCATTAAAGACCTTAACCCTCTTTATTGCTTCTTTGGTATTGAAACCGTCCTTACCTCTAATTAATGTCCACTTTCTTTACCTAAACTAAATACACTAAGGACGTTCTTGCTCACGCTCACTTTTATTCTTCTAAATATGTTTTACATCTACGATTCCTCCTTTATATATCTCTCTTTAAAAACCTTTGGGGCACCCCTAATTGATTCTATTAAGTATTGCATCACAGTTGGTGCCCTTTAATACATTTGCCTTACTCTTCCTAACATTTAGTTTGCTATAATAAAGTTATTCAATTCTTTCAATTTTCTTATCTACATTTATTAGACTACGATCAAATGGATTCTCCAATAATTGCACTTAAACTTTTACAAAATAAATTCCTTTGGCTTGCAGATTATTACAAAGCCTATGTTGGAAAATACCTTTGGCTTGCAGATTATTACAAAATAAATGGTCAAACTGATCAGATCTTAGGCAAATTTGATTATGATATTTAATGCTTGATTTTATGAATAAGTTTAGAGATATTCTTATGATAGTTAGCAAATATATATGATTTTCTATTACATTTCAGCTCTATATAATGAGCTTTATTGCTGTCAATTAATGTGTGTGTTCTACAAAAAAATATCTTCTTTTTCTTTCATTTCTGTCACGTATTATGCTTCAGCTTTAGAAAAACAACATCTTTTCCTTCATTTCAATTCACGTATTATGCTTCAGCTTTAGAAAAACAACATGGCATCGAGCATTTGTCTTGAGGGACCTGTGAAATGAACGAAAATTATCAAGTTTGGGTTGTTCGACTGAAAGCTCATCTTGATGCTATGGATGTTTGGGAAGCTGTGGAGGAAGACTATGAAGTGCCTCTATTGGCAACAAATCCTACAATGACTCAAATCAAGATGCACAAAGAAAGGAAAAATAGGAAGTCTAAAGCTAAAGCCTGCTTGTTTTCTGTTGTTTCAAACATTGTATTCACAAGAATTATGAATCTAGAGTCGACAAAGGATATCTGGGATTACCTAAAAAAGGAATACTGAAGAGCATGCAAGTGCTCAACTTGATCAGAGAATTTGAAATGCTGAAGATGAAAGAGTTCGAAACCATTAAAGAATACTTCAAGAAGTTGCTCGACATAGTAAACAAAGTGATGTTATTAGGTAAGGATTTTCTAAGGAACGAATAGTGCAAAAAATTCTTATAACTTTACGTGAAAAATATGAATCAATTTCTGCATTGGAAGAAGCTAAGGATCTATTAATCATATCTTTGCAGAATTAGTAAATGCACTACAGGCACAAGAACAAAGGAGGATGATGAGAGAAGAAGAAACCATTGAAGGTACTCTGCTAGCAAAAGAAGAAAATTCAGGAGGAGAAAAAAACAAGAGTTTCAATAAGATCGACGACAACAACAACAGAAACAGTGATGATTCATATCCACCATGCCCACATTGTAAAAAAAAAACAAATCACCTACAAAGAAAATGTTGGTGGAGGCCTGGTATCAAATGTAGAAAATGTGGACAAATTGGACATATGGAGAAGATTTACAAGTCACGAAATGAAGAGGCAAAAGCAATAACTGAGCAACATCAAGAGGATGAGTTATTTTGACATTAAAGCTCTGCAACTCCTAAGGTAAGGAGGAGTTTGTTGAAAAATTCATTAGGTTTCTAGATTATTACGAAATAAATGGTCAAACTGGCCAAATCTTAGGCAAATTTGATTATGATATTTAGTGCTTGATTTTAGGAATAAGTATATAGATATTCTTGTGATAGTTAGCAAATATATAGGATTTTCTGTTACATTTCAGCTCTATATAATAAGCTTTGTTGCTCTCAATAAATGTGTGTGTTTTACAACAAAAACATCTTCTTTTTCTTTCATTTCTATTCACGTATTATTCTTCAGCTTTAGAAAAACAACACTTTTTCCTTCACTTCTATTCACGTATTATATTTCAGCTTTAGAAAAACAACAACATACCTCATCCTCATTGCCTATTATGATGTAGACTAAGTTAGTTATCTTGATGATCATTGCTCAATCTCTGGTTATTACATTTTTGGTACTCTTGAAGTGTCAAGAAACAACCTTCTATTGCTCACTTTAGCATTGAAGCTTGATAATGAAGCATTGCACTTGTAGCTGCTAAACTTTATTGGATTAACTTGCTAATTAGAGAAATTAGATTATCTCACCTTAATACTACATTATGATGTGACAATTTAGAAGCTACATTTCTTACTTCTGATTCTGTCTCTTATACTTGAACCAAACATACTGAGATTGATATCCACTTTATTTATGACTTTGTTGTCAAAAAGCACTCTTCGACATACTTTTTGGGATATCTGTGAAACCTGTACAATTAATTATGATGTACAAAAAAAAAAATAAAGTTAATTGAAAAGAACGGGTCGTTCTTCTTCTCCTTCTATAGAACGGAGACCTCAGAGTTCATCACATGGATGTCTCCTCCCTCTGTCTACATCTTCTAAGCTCTTGATATAAGTGATTAGAGCTGAAGATTCAAGTTAGGCTGCTGTTGATTACCTCTTCCCGATGAAGATGACGGTTGAGGAGGCCGAGAAGTGGAAATCATCTCTGCAGCTCCTTGTTGAGAACTGAAGCTCATCCCTGTGCTTTGATCGAACAATGCCCTTTCTTGCCATTGTTGTTGCTTTTGCCCCACCGATGTAATGTTGTGCTCTTGAAGGTTCCATCGAGTCGTCACGATCTGCTCCTGTGTTTGCATGACAGGAGGGAGAGGAGGACTGCATATTGCTTCTGGATTCCACGGTGCCTGTTGTTGACTCCACCGACCATAATTAATAGCACTACTACTTCTCCCTTGGGAGTCGAAGGCAAATGATGATAAGGTTCCATGCATCATAGGTGTGAAATACGAAACCTCTTCAACTCTGGTTTGTGGCGGCAACCATCTGGCCTCATCTAAGCTGACTTTCATTGCGGACCATGGCGATTGCACTTCTACCCCACTGAAGAACTGATGATGATGATGTGATGGTTGAGGCTGGTCAGTGTGCACATCATCGGTTCCCGTAAGAGGGTAATATGAACCAGATGGAACTTGAGCACACATGTTTTGGATGTCTCCAAGTTGCATAATTGTCGAAATAAGGTCGTCCGTGCTATCCTTGGAGCCACTCACATTTTGAGAGGAAGCACAAGTAACATCCATATAATCACTTGTAGTGCTAGTGCTTTTCTCAGTGGCACTTAAATTGGTAGTAGGAGCCCAACGACTCTGATCCTCCGCCATCTTTCCCCTGAAAGTTGTAATACCAGCTGGGGTTAAGCTAGGACTGAAGAAACTGGAAGGCATTTGATGACCTCTCAGTTGTTGATAATGAACACCTCCCAGCTGAAGAGTAGATGATGGTTGATCAAAGCCGAAAGAGGAAGGTTGATTCGGGAGTTGAGCCAGTTTCCTGTTGGCGACCATTTGAGCAGTTGGTCCCAAGTCTTTTGCAAATCTCATCAGACTTTCCCGGTACCCAATTCCTGCATCGGGGTTCTAGATGCACCACCAAATGAAAATAATCATGATCATCATCATATAATAAACAAGTACTAAGCACTACGTATGATATGTAGGAAATTAAACAAAAAAGTTAAGATTACAATATCCAGTAAGAGGAAATACTCACAAATCGGAGCTGTTTTTTTGGAGCATTTACTGCATTTGAAAAGCTCAACCCATCCTCGTCCACGTACGAACTCTGAGGTCTATATGTTCCACGCCCCTCAAATTCAGACGCATTTCCATAGTTTGGCCCTGGAAAAGTTATAACGAAATTGCCTTAGCAACGATTAATCTTATAATATTTACATACACATACAAATAAAGATAACAAACTAAAGTAGTATTCCATCAAGTGAAGCAACAAAAAGGTACCAGATGAAGACAAGTTTCTGGAAGCAGTAAAGGACGGACTTGAAACATCCAATTGTTTAGGATGCTTAGAAGAAGGATGTCCTTCGCCACTTTCATGCCTTGGTCTCTTGTCAGAGGGTCTTCTCCTCCCTAAGTACTCCAACTCGAATTTCTCTGGTTCTGTTCTAAGGCCATGAAAGAGCTGCTTTGCCAGTTCACTAATACCGCGGGCCTGAAAGTTGAGAAGATGATCAGTCATAGGCTCATAGCAATAGAAATATGGATATGAAACTGATGGTCGTATATTGATAAATCCTCATAGAGCCTGACCTCTGTATGAAACACGGTGGCAGGAGAGCTAAATGTCAGAGCGTTGCTGCACATAAGAAAGACATCGCGCTGCATCGACATTTCACAATCCATTATTAAAAATTAATTGATGGTCTCCATTGCCATTTTCTTTGTAAAGCTCACCTCAAACAGTTCTAAGCTCCTGTACCTTCCTTCCCATAGCTTAGCCCTCATCGTGCCAAAGTCCATTGGCTCTTTGACTACATCGTAATAGCCAGAAACCTTAATATGGAACAAATTAAGATAATTAACTAATAGTCATTGAAAATTTACAGGAAACATATGATCTAATGAAAAACTACTTCGTCAGAGTTGCCCGGCTGTGCAAATAACTCACGAGTGTCCCTCCTGTATTAGTATCAATAATTATGTAATTAGTATCAGAAAACTAAAACCTTTCTTCTTCCTAAAAACTAGTATTTTAAATAAGAATAAGCACATAACATTGATATTACCTTTGCAGTATATCGAGTATCGACTCGAGGGTCTGGTTCCACTTTTGAGAGGACGAACTTGGTGTTGGTTGATCTTAAACAAAATTGTAAATCAGAAGATAATTAACTCATCAAGAATATAAACAAACATTTAATTTATTAGCTGAGACGTGAGACCCACCTAATCTGGTTGAGGTGTTGGTTGCTCTTGGCCTCTCTCCTTCCTGCATGAATCATGCAAATAGAACATAATAAGCAAATGGAATACACTTAATAAACATAAAGTGTTAATCACATACCTCCATTTTCTTATGAAGAACTCAACTGATATAAGGTACTGATTAACTATGAAATGGGTAATTAAGAGAAATAGAGAAAGCACTACTGCCTTAGTATGAGCATGAGAAGACATATATATACAAAGAGCTGCTCTGAGTGACATAATTATGATATCTTAGTTTTCACAACTTTTCATGCTTATCATGAATGCTAAGAAATTAATGCAAATCTGGAGAAAGAAAAAGGAAGAGCAAAAAAGGAATTCAGTCATTAAGATATTGGAAAACAAAATCGGATACTCAATTTATGACAGAAGATAATATGTAAATGCAATTGTATTCTTCTTCATAGGAATAATTAATGTGAAGGAAAGTGAATAGTAGAAGACCTGATGAAAGTGAGAACCACATCATGTAGGCTTCTGTGCTTGCTACCCCTCCTTCTCGTGAACTTTCCCTATGTATTACTGTTATTATTATTAGCTTTTGCTTTTCTTTCTAGATCAAGAAGTCTTGCCGTTTCTTCTAAATCAGATATTCTTTCGCTCTTTTTAGCGGGATGGATTTCCTGTCTATTTTATTCTGTCCTTATCTTATCCTATAAATTTTAGCTATTTATTTACGCGGAACTCACACAGAACTCATATAAATAAATGACTGAGATTTATAGGAGAGAGTAGAGACAGAATAAAATGAACAGAAAATCCTAGCTTCTTCTTAGCCCAGTGCTTGTCGTAATTGTTTCTTCCTGCCCTTTCATTTCTTCCTCTTTAATTTTTTTCAAATAGTAATAAATGGTACCCTGCACCAAATAAATTTTCAAAAAATGAAAAATATAATTATCATTTATTCAATTCAATTTCATGTTACCTTGTAATTGCTATTTTTAATTTAAAATTAATTTTTTCTAATTTCATTTTTAATATAATTATCTCACTTCTAACATTGTTTTTCCTTATTTGAGGCTCACAACAAGTTTAAGTTCCCATTGGAAAGCAACTTTTATCTGTTTCAGGCCACTTCTTTAATGTCAGTCTTAACACTTTCTATTCTTTTCATTTGATTCTTAAACATGTATTGTTCAATTAATTAGAAATTAAATTTGAATGAAGGATTAGACTACAAAGTCAACAGTACATAAACGGTTCGAATAGTTCATAACCAGTGATTATGAACTATTCTAATTATAATAATCTTTGTTGGTAAAAATTAATCAGCTCAATAATTAATTATTCAATTTTTATAAACTAATCAAATTGTATAAATCAAAATCAACCGATTAATTTTTATTTGATAATTTTATTTTTTAATTAAAATTTAAATTTATTAATAAATATATTTTTATTAGTTTTTAAATTATTCAATTTTTATTAATCTTATAACGAGATAATAACCTTTTAAATCTTAAACTTTCAATGATTACTTTGTCCTTTTCCACTCAAAATAACAATATTTAAAAATTTATTAAGAAAAAACGTTTTAATATTTTGAACTAACTCATTTAAATTAGTAATTTTACAAGACAAAATTAAAAATATTTTTTTATTTAAATTTCTCTCTTTTTCTTAATTCTCGCTCTTAATCATTTCACCTGTACTCGTTTTTGCAGATAAACCTTTTTTTGTTGTAAAAATATCTCTTAACCTTTTAATAGTTACAGCTCAACCACGAATAGATCAACTCAACAGAGAGTTCTGTAGCTGCAAAAAGAAATCAAAAGCTACCAACCACAACAAGAAAGACAATCATACAAGCTCATCAAAACATGGATTTAATGAAAGAGAGAAAGCATACCAACACATAAATAAATAGATCTAGTCAAACTAAAGAGAATAAAAGATCAAATAAGGGTAAAACAAACACAGTTTTGCATATGAACTCCAAGAAAAAGTGGGTCCACAACTGCATGCATGAACCGCCATCCCTGTAAAAGACTTGGATCTGTATTCTAACCTGCTGAATAACTTTAAAAAACAGATAAGCACTACTGTGAATCTACAACTATTAGAATGATTAGATCAAAGAGTTAAAGAAGAAACTTCAGGCAAAGTGTTGAAAGTATCGCTAAAACTAACACAAACCATGGATCAAGTACAATAGAAGGCACAATAGAGTAACTTACTAAATCAGCTCTCTTACCAACAAGGAAAGGAAGTAGTTAACAGGCTTCAAAGATAGGAAAGCTCCTAATACAGGGAAAACTATCTAAGCTTCTTCCTCAGAGAACCTTGATTCCTATATTGACCATTGAAAGGATATTTCACACTGTCAAAACACTAAGACCACATTCATTTTATACACACATTATGAACCCCTTGTCGGTGAGACGTTAGCACTACGTGGAACGCTCAAATTGCCAATTGTACGATGATTAAATCTTAAAAATTGTCTTTTCCATTTCAAATGAATCTATTGACTTACTTAGCAAAATAACGCCATTATACATATGGACAAATTTAACAAGGCAAGGTTTAAAACATTCCAAAAACTATAGCATTCATTAACTAGTCTAACCTTCTCATACCTAACAACAAGAAATCCTCGTGCATTGAGGTAGACTTTAAAACAGTATTCATAGTTGATGCAGAGAATTAGTAAAATTTATATCGTAAAACAAGTGAAATAAACTTATCATGCTTGCATAAGAAAATGATATATAAGTTCTATCTTTCCAATGTAATGTGTACATGGTGTTACACGGTTGAAGCATTATCCTTCAGGCATGCTTGCAAAGATGCAATAGTGCACAAAACAAATTATCAACAAGCAAAAAATAATAACTTGACATCATTCGTGATTAGAAATTTTGCATATATTTTGGGAATGGTAACAAGAGAATGATCAAACTACAAAACTGAAAATTCTTTATTGGCAACTCAATCTCAAGTAGGTAGCCAATTAAGGTCCACCTACAGTATGTACATGGCTGAGTCTATGATTGACCAATTTGTATATGTATCTCGCCATAGGTCAGCTGTAGACAGCTTTGTACATATATGGTATTCCTTTGAGACCCGATTAATTTAAATCCTAACACCAAACCCCCACTTAGACTCATCAACCAATCTTAGCATAGAAAGATTTCATTCTATCCGCTACAGAGCTAACTTGACACTTCCCGGTATAATGCACAAAGAACAGGTGAAAAAAGATATTAAAGAAATGTATTATTCATGCCTCTAATTTAATGGCCGAATCAATTGTATCGGCAGCACTGTTTTGTTGAGTCCACAGTTGAGCATATCTTCCCGCCTTGGTCAATAGAATTTCATGTGGTCCTTGTTCAACCACCTTCCCATTTTCTAGAACAATTATCTGCAAATTACATTGAAAGATAGAAGCAAGACTAAACGCACTGGACTACTAGGGATTGAACAATATCAGAATACATCACAAGGTGCTCAAGACAATCTGAAAATCATCCAGAACTCTAATCACTATTGGATCATATTTAACATCACCAGTTTCACTGGAACATTCAAATAGAGAATTTTTTTAAGATCAAGAGGAAATGCATCCAGTTTGTTAAAAAAACTGTAATAACATCACATATTACGCCATATCACATCATATGCAACTTTGTGTCACCAAGTGGGGCATAGCTAAAAAAAGGGTGGTATTTTCATGCCCTAATGATACAGTTAGAATGTTGTTTACGATGATTAAGAAGAAGTGGAGAGACGTGTTTCCATAGTGCTGTAAGACAGACATTGCTTTTAAAAAGTGTAAGGCTGTATATATTTTCATCAGCATAAACATATGCACATGCATATATGCATATTTCAGAGAGGCAGTAACAAAATTCTAAAGTAGCAGTGAAAGTGTTTCAGGGACTTAGCAGAAGGACACCATTTTTTCTTCAAAGAGCGTACCTCATCACACTGCATTGCTGTTGTAAGCCTATGAGCTACAAAAATCGAAGTTCGATTAGTGGCTAGGGACTTCAGTGCACTTAATATCTCTGCTTCTGTTGTACTATCAAGCGCACTTGTAGCCTCATCACAAAGCCTACAGAAACAGACATCAAGTTAAGGGAGAAAATGACAATCAACCTACGAAAACTCATTAACGTCAAGCACTCCAACTGTAGCATGTTGCCAATATATATTCAATCCAGAATCATGTGTTGATATTCAACAGCAACTGATGTCTTGTTAGATGATAAATCTATATCTTCTTATTTGACAACTAGTAGAATAATGCAATTAATGCCAGTACCAATTGAGTCTGAACCAACTCTTTTAATATGGAGTTTTAGAAACTATTCCAACTAGGAAATACTGAGGCAATGAATTAAAGAGTTTGGAGATTCAGCCAAAAACAAGATGTAGTCCATACATTTGAAGCTAGCATATGAAATAAGCATGATCAGATTACTCTCATTTGGCAAACAGCTTATATCTGCTGCCTACTGAAATGATATTGTGGAGACTTTTTCTTAATTACGGTAATTCCTTTTGTCACAAACAAACTATGATTGTTGCACACTAATGGTACAAAGACATGGGGAAAAAAGTCAGTTCGATTGCCAATATTTGACCAATAGCATTCACTAAGCTTTGTAAAAAGATGGCCAACACAAAAGGTGGAAGTATTTATAAGCTGAATCAAATAGATAAGCGGAGTCCTTACAGTATAGCAGGAGCTTTCAAGAATGCACGAGCCAATGCCACACGCTGCTTCTCACCACCACTTAACTGAATGGAAAAGTTGTCGGTTAAAATTTTTTACATTTTACTGACTAAAAATAAGCAGTGCAGAAGAATTAATTTATCGAGTATGTCATCTCTATTCAAATATTTCATAGACCAGCTAACTATACAAGATAACAAGAAAATTAAATAACCTGCTCTGTAATTTTCTTAACCATTAAATTTCAATTTCTAAATTCTGGAGGCATTTTAGTGATCTTTCTACTGATTGAAGAGAATGAGCAGCATGCCTCCATAAAATAAATAGGCCATAGAACTCTCTATTATGGAGGATTTGGCATACAAGACAAGTGCGCTGGTGTAGGCCATATCATGGATATACTAATCAGACCAAAAAGGTAAGATGAATGTGTAGACCATATCTCTGAAACAATCCAAATGGATCAGAAATAATTCACTTTTGAAAATTTTTAATCAACAATAATAAGCCTCTCACCTTGAGCCCGCGTTCCCCTACCACAGTAGAATATTTGTCAGGGAAGTTCATGATAGTGTCATGAATTGCTGCACGTTGAGCGGCATCATATACCTGAGAGGAAGAAAACAACAGAGGCTAAAATTCTACAAACATTATGTTTGGAAACTTATCAACTGCATGAAATGAAAGAGATGCACTTCTTCTTCAGTAGCTGAAAGATGGCCATAGTGAATGTTGTGAAATATTGTATCATTGAAAAGTACCTGCAGATTGAACAACTATGTGTTAGCCCACGACGTTTAAAAGTTGGGAGATCTCTGGAAAGATTTGTTATTTATGTAATCATATCTAAAAAGAAAAAACAACTTGAATCACTCCTCTGAGCTTACTGTATCTTGGGGAACAACACCAATTGATCTACGTAAACTGCCCAAAGTGACATCTCGAATGTCTTGACCATCAATTCTTATCTGTCAAGTATACCAACTTTCACTCTTCAGCATATCGAATATGCAAAGAAAGTTCATATAAATGGGAGAAAATAACCATGGGTAACTTCCTCCACATACTTGAACTGTACCTTCACGTCTCAGACTAGTTTATCCGATAGTAGAAGAGTTAACAAGAAGGAATAATTATGAAAACAACAAAGACTAAGAAAAAATTTGTAGTCAATTCCTATGCCAAGGATCAAAAGGGTAAAGAGAGGGTAAATAAACTTGAAACATGTCATAATAGGGTTCAGTTCTTACATTTCCACAATCAGCGTCAAAAAATCTGAAGAGCAATCTAAGAATGGTTGACTTGCCTGCAAGTACAAGCCAATTAAGGAAAATTAATAGTGAACAGTAATGATGTTTATCACATTCCATGGTTAAGTGCAAAAGCATTGCTTTAGTATCAGCACATCACTGAATTTCAGTTTGTTAAGTAAACACAACGTTGAAGATGTTGCTAAGGTGCAATATTAGGCAGCCTCAACCCCAGCCAAAGGGTTGGGGCTGGACTCTTTACCCGGGTGGGGGTCTTTAAGAGTGCTTTATTATTAGTGTCGTTAACTCAGTGGCTCCACTTGTACAAAAAAGAGAGCAAGCAAAAGATAGTTGCCCCATAATGATCTGCAGATGAAAACTTACCTATGGAAAAGATATTTGAATTGCTTGCTCATTTACAGGGTGCATGTCAATTATCAAACATGAATCAACATTCAGTTATCTGATATCAAATGATAAAATAACTGATAAATAGGCTTAAATTTTGAATATATGAGATCACAGAAGCCAAACATGTTAGCACTCCTTCCATGGTTGCACAACATTTCACAAATAGGACCAGCCCCTTCCAACACCAAAATCATAACCACCAAAATCGAAAGAAGAAAAAACACAAGAAACTAGTCATAGGGAGAAACACAGGAATAACATAAACCTTACCGCTACCACTAGTTCCAACAATAGCAACACTTTTTCCTGCTGGAACAACGAAGGATATGCCATCAAGAATCTTTCTTTCCGTCAGGTAACTGTTACAAGTTTGACAAGCATAAAACACAATTAACACGCAATGGCTTCCCAAACAATAGAAGAACTCGAATATTCCTAAAGAAACATAAACAAAAAAGTGGAAAAAATAAAAGAATGCAAAAATTCAGTTACTAAATATTGACACATCAAACCAACTCCACACTTTCCACTTAAAAGGAAGCACGCCATACCCATACACAGAAACCCACACAGGTACGAAGAAGTGTTTTTATCTGTTTTTGTATGTTTTCTTGGATGCTATTATGGTGTTGGAAAATTGCGAATAAGAACCACAGCACAGCAATGAGGGATGGCCATTTAAGAAAATTCAATGTTTGTGCTCTAAGAGGTGTTGTAAGAAAGTAGAAGTTGTACTAGTTTAGGGCACATGTTTATTGTAGTTTTCACTGATCAAAGATCTATAATAAGCACAAACATCTAGCTAAATCAACACAATTACTAAGGCCCAACAGCAAAAATACAGAAAAATATGGTATATTTTAACCTTGAATAACAGTAAGTCCCATCAAGCACATGCATGCGTATTCATTCACCTGTGTGTATGTGATACATATATTTATATATTTATATATATATATATATAGAGAGAGAGAGAGAGGGAGAGAGAGAGAGAGAGATTTTCACCAGCATGGTTACAAATAAAACAATTAAATTCCCAAGATTCGAGTACAATAACAAGCACAGCATGCAAGCATGTTTAACTTATTCTCTGCTACTTAACTAAAACTTTATGAGTCTAGGTAAGAACAAACACAAGTTTACCCAGGCAGAGCGATACTGAGTTGATAGTTCATCAGTGTTATTATATATGACCTCTGATGTAGAGCGGACAGAAGAGTACCCTATCTATCATTTCAATTTGTTTTTCTTAATTCCAGCCCTAAATTCAAAGATCCAGTAGCTCATATTTTCAATTTATACACTCTGTATAATCTTCTATTCGTCCCCTAATTGTAATTCAACTAGCTTAAACAATAGAATCCAGCCATGCATGCGTTTTGGCGAACTAACAGACTACCAATAAATCAGAGTGAAAGAGAAAAACCAATATACCTGAAATGCACATTGTCAAAGCAAACACTGCCCCCATGTAAATGTAAAGCTTTTGCATCAGCTTTATCTCTAATCTCGGCCCTTTCCTACAAGATGTATCAAATCTAAAAATCATGCAATGTATAGAAACTTCCAATACGGAGATTTAAAAACAGGAACGACGCTAAAATGTGACAATCTTGATCCAATTTTTTCCCTTCAAAAGTAAATTACAGAAAGATTTGCTAGCCAGCATGAAAATAGATAACAGACCCTCAAAGAGAGAGAAAATAATGGCCATTTATTCAACTGCAACAAACCATAAGGCATTCTTGAAATACCTCAAGTAATTGAAACATGGATTTCATGTCAACAAGACTCTGCACAGTCTCGCGATAAACACTGCCAAGGAAGTTGAGTGGAAGAGATAGTTGGAATAGAAGCCCATTTACCATTACCTGCATTTTCAAATGTTATATATAATTTTTCTGACCATAGGCACTACAGCAAAAAATTCAAGTTTGCTAATTAAGTAACTATTTAAACAAGTTTACCAGATCACCAACTGTCATGTGACCATTCATAATCCCTTGGGAACATAGCACCATAGCAGTTGATAGAGCCATGCTAAATATGACATTTTGGCCAAAATTCAGAAAGGCAAGACTTCGTTGTGTTTTCAGGGCCGCATCCTCATACTCTGACACATGAATCATTGTGAAATAAAAAGATAGGAAGGAACTGAGTGTCTATTCATGAGACCCTAAATCCTCAAAGTACCAAAAGATCATGCACCATGTACATTCTATGAGTGTGTTGGATGTGACCGTTAATTGTATTTGTTCGCTATCACCCCAGACAATAACAAAGCACACAGAAAAAAAAAATCAAAAGTAAGCACAATCTTCAAATTCTTGTCTTCAAAAGGTTCCTGGGTTGGAAAACCCAGAGAGAAACGTAAGTTGTACCATCAAATCTACCATGATGAAGCAAAGTGTAAAATAGGAGGCTAGTCACCCCCACTAAGAGGGTGGTCCACATCCAATTTATCGATTTGCCCCATCAAATATTTGTTGTTATAAAGATGTCCCCTTATTGTGGGATAGTATCTCTAGCACTCCCAAGATGCATTTAAGAAATAATTAGTAAAAAACTTTGATCTTCTAACAATCAAATATAAGTTAATTTGACAAGTGGTTCCAGCTCATTCTAAAAGAAGACTATAAAATTGTGCTTAGTGATTGATGCCAACAAGATTAAGTTCAGTTTATGGAATTGGCTAATGAAGAATGGCTTCGTTGAATAGCATGTAAATGCATTGGTAACATCAGAAATTATATGTAAACACTATTAGCATCTGTATGTTTATGGTTTGTGAATGAGTTAGTTCAACTCCTAATAGTTTTCAGATTGGACAAAGGTTATTTTCAGTTTTTAACAGAAAGAAAAACATACAAGTAAAAGCATGAAGCTTGACGTACTTACTCTTTAAGAACTCGTCATACTTTTCGGCTTCAAAACCTTCATTATTGAAATATTTGACAGTCTGGAAAAAGTTGGGGGTTGAAGAGAGTGAGGTAATTGCAGGGAAAAGGACAGGCACAAACAATGTTAAAGATCGGATACAAGGGTTTAACCATCCGATAATTAATGGACTGAAAGCATCACAAGCAGCATGAAAGCATCACAAGCACCATGTATCAAGTAATTGATAAGCAGAAAACATCCGGGTAAATAAAGCACAATCTGACCTCATAATTGATGAGTGAATCAATTGCCCTTGTACTAGCATCATTATCGGCTTTATTCATGGCCTTGCGGAACTTTGTCCTCCACTGGGAATAGCAAGGAAAGGTTTGAAGAGAAAATGTTGCTCAGGAAAAGAACTACTGTTGATCTATATATATATATATATATATATAAATGTATGTATGAATGTATATTCACATGTATACTCTGTGTTGCATGCAACAATATGTCTAAAAATAGCAGTGCAGATGAATCAACATTAACATCCGTAAAATAAGTTGGTTACTGAATACAAGTATTGATTGTAGGAACCTTACCCATTGGATAACTTATAAGAATTGGCTGAACATATAATTTGTAAGAATTGGCTGAATATATAATACCTGTGTCACAGACAACGTGAACATAACATATGCAGCAACTGAAAGAGAGGTGATCCATGCAAAAGGTGCTCCAAATTTGTATGCCAAGATGCTGGACACCATAGATATCTGATAAAAAAGCATTTACATAATTGACTTCAAGGTGTTATGGAATGAGAAGAACAACTACATTGATACAGCAGCATAACTTGAAAAGTAATGGGAAATTGATGGATCCAAGCACCAAGACTAGTAGGATTTATACTCAATTCCTCAAATTAAAAATACTGAGCACACAAAGGGCATAGTCATACCTCTAAAATGGTTGGTACAACATTGAACACCATAGAGGAGAGTATGAAATTTATGGCACGACTACCACGATCAATAGTTCTATTCAATGCACCAGTTTCTCGACTGGGAATATAATAAGAAAATGTAAGAAGGAAGAACATAAGTAGTTTTTGAAGCAGCTCAGTTGAAGGCACAATGGCTTATTATAGAAGCATACCTAAGATGGTATCGCAGGTCCAGGTCATGCAAATGTGAAAACACCTGCAGTTGCAATATTAAAACTAAATAAAAAGAATGGAAATGGAACTGAGAAGAAAAAGGGAAAAAGAAAAACACAGCATTACCTTTCTAGAAACCGATCGGATTGTTCGGAGCGCTACCTTTGAGAACACAGCAGTCCTCAATTCTAGAATAAGAACAAGAAACAACAACAACAACGATAAAGATAACAATAATAAACATATAGCAGGCAGCAAAAGAGATTGAGTAACAAGTGAAAAGGGCATAGTAATAGACCGTTGAAAGCAGAAGCAGTAGAGCGGGCAATGCCATAACCAATGAGAACTGAAGCAGGGGTAGCAAAGACAGCAATGAGAGTAGAATTGGCGGAGAGGAAGGCGGGGAGAGCAGCAGCATTGGAAGTGGCAGTAGTCAACCAATCAACAGCCAGTTTGAAGAGGAAAGGGACTTGTACATTCAACACTTTAGCTCCTACAAGAAAACCCATGGCAGTCAAGACTCTCAATTTGAACTCCGGATTATCTTTCATCCACAAGTAAGTAGCCAACGTGCGCAGTATTTTCATATCCGCTACTTGCTGATCGGATGATGATTTTGTGACCTGCTTCGACGATTTTCCATCTGAATTCGAATTAGCAGGAGCCGAGGTGGAGAACAATAGGCGTCCATTTGAAGCCGCGCTCTGTTCAAATTTCAAGTTAGCCAAACTAGACATATAGACAACTATGCAGGAAATCCAAAAGTAGAAGACGAACCGGTCGTTGATGGTTGAAAGAGGCAGAATCGGAGAGGTAAGCATTGACAAGACCAATACTTGTTAGCTTTCTGTGCGGCTGGAAGCTTGTGGAGTTCCAGAAATTAGGAGTGAATGAAGAGTATGACCTTCTGAGCAGCAACTGAAACTCAGTGCTCACAAAGTTGCTATAACTATGGTTACTCCTAGTTATAATAGGGGAAGCAAAATGAGAGGTGTAAATAGTAGGCTTCTTCCAGCGCTCAATCCTGAGGATTGTGAGATTGCGAGCCCTAACATACCTGGCGGCCGCCAGCGACATCTTACTGTCTAGTTATTAAAGTAGAACAAAATCGCCTGCAGTATTCTAAGAGCTCTTTTTGCCGCCACTCATCTTCTTCCTCCGAACCAACCGATCCATTGATGGCTTCTGGGACACTTTCAATCTTTTACGAAAACGGCAAGGAATTGAAGTGCTCTTCTCTCCATGTTCTTTCGATTATTTTACAATTAACCCATTGGCAGGGGTTAATATGGTTTCTATGCATGTAAATAAAAACTTTTTACTACCCTCTTAACGTTTTTACTGTTAAGGAAAGCTCTGCCTAAGGTCCTAACAAATGGAGTGAATGACAGCCTCAAGGTTTGTCTAATTTCTGACCTGAAACAGAAAAAGGATTGGTTTTTCTTTTGTTTTCTCTTGAGGTTGGTCAATTTGGACTTTCCTTCTTTATCTTGTTTCGTTTTGGTACAAAATGCTTGTTTCTCCGCCATACAAATAAAACCCAATTGGCATTTTGTGCGTACCTTTTGGCTCTTTTTCTTTCTTGTATGATGTATCTATAATCTAGTCCATCTTTTTCTCTTCTTCTCTACAATTGATTTGCGTGAGAGAATGGCAAGTACCTGCTTCCAACTGCATTATAATTGTAGTAGTAACTATGGAGGAACAGCAGGCGTGGCCAATTTTCAGGTGAAAAGGCAGCTGTCAGGCGGCAACACGAGACAACCAATGGTAGTCCATGAAACAAAAACATCATCGTCTGAGAAAAGAAAGAGGAGGGCAATCATGTGTTCTAGTGGGAGAGAAATATGGGACTTCATAGGAGGAGATTTGATACTACCGGATTTGGGGCGTTGGCTGTCTGATGTTGAAGAGCACAAAGCACTTGCTATATACAGCCCACACGAGGGTGGGTACGAGGGACGTTATCTGAACAGACTCAAAAACCAGGGTTACTACTTCCTCGACCTCACTGCTCGTGGCCTTGGTGATCCGGAGACCACCCTCACCAAAGTTCATCCTGTTTGCCCTGTCTGTCTCTGTCTCCCTCCACTTTTTGGTCAATTTCTTCTATCACCATTCACTTGCATTGCTTACCACTGTCACTGAATCAACAACAACAACTATTCTATTTACTACACACGTAACGTAACGCAATTCAGACATTTAACTTTACGATTATGGTGCGTACCGCAGGCCCATGTAGGAAAGCAGCCCATCGCCAGGTGGTATTATCCCCCAGAAGTCGACTATAGACTTGGGGCATTACCTCCAAATGCCAAAGGACTTGTAGTCTGGATTATCGAAGCCAAGGTAAAGTTGCCATCTTTATTATATATGAACATAAAATGAATGATATTTTCTGAATCATAGCTCCTCTACGTTGTAATTAATACAGGTTCTTTCAAAGGCTGAACTCCAGTTCCTTGCTTTGCTTCCTGCTCTCCGCCCTAAAGTCAGGGTCATCGCTGAATGTGGGAACTGGTAAAATTTCCCAATTTCTATTGCATATTTAAATCTTGTACTATTGCTGATTTACGGTCTCACGCTTATACAATCATTCCGTGCCAGAATACTTACAATCGTGAACAATGTTATTTATCCAGGAGAAAGTTTGTATGGAAACCGCTCAAAGAGATTGCCGGACTAACTGCCATGGAAGGAGCTTGACCATCACCACCACCTTACTAAAACATGAACAGCTCCAATTTCAATACATCAAGCCCTCAGCTGCGGTTTTGCAGAAGAAGCTGATGAAGTGGTTGAAAGATTATACTTGATAGTAACACCGGTACAACTTAACTTGTGTCGTTAATGGATAATGGTGAACATGCAAATATGGTCTGTCAAGCAAAAGTTCCAAGTATTTACTATAAACTCTATTGGAAAATCACCATTCAGTTTCATAGGGTTTAGAATGGTCTGACCAAACGTCCTGCCAATTTACTTGCGCCTGCGAACAGTTTCGGTCTACGACTCTGAAGTGGGCAGTGGCCTTCCAATAACAGCCCCAGATTGCTTTCCATTCACAATGCCAAAAAGATCAGACCACAAAGCTTTTAAAGATGAAAATTACAAAATCCCCATGCATTGTCCTAGATAAAAGAGAAATGATTTGTTGCCAACCCATCATCAAGCCACCAGTTGGCCATGATAACCGTGCATCTATGCCCATGAAGCCCAGACATACGCATGTAACAAGGAGGAGAGAGAGAGAGACATGGGGAGAGAGAGGGGGAGAACTATAATTAATTTACTTGAAAACTACACAGCTGTAACAGTGAGAATCGTATACTGCTTTTCTTTTGTTGTTGGAGTTGTGCATTCTCATATAGATTAGGATTTCCTACCTATCCTTCCACAAGAATAACATGCGAAAATTTGAAGTCAGGGACTAAACTTTGCGTTTTCCACGTCTTCTGTTGTCTAAATCAAGTAGCCTTGAGGGCTGAGAAGCTGGTAATGGTGATGAAATGCCAATGGATTCTGGAATATCAAGATTCACTCTCATTGACTGGTTTGCCATTGCACGCTTTATGTTAAGCTCGTGAAATTGCCGAATATCAAACCTTGCCTTCTCAATCTGCTCATTACACGCAAAACAGCTGTTAAGTGAAATCTAAATTTTGGACAAGGCATTATCCTTATCCCAATGCTAAAATGTGTGCGATAGAACCTCACCAGTTCAATGTGATGAATTGATGAATGTGCATCAGCAAGTTTTTTCTGCAATTCATCCGACCTCTTTTTCCTGTAATCCTCGTTTTCCATTTCATTTCCAATCTCGCCGAGTCCTTGATACAAAGCTGGAGAAGCAACAACAGCAAAATCAAAACAGATTGCCAATAATCCAAGGTATACAAAGCTGGAGAAGCAACAACAGCAAAATCAAAACAGATTGCCAATAATCCAAGGTAAACCATGAAGTGAAAAGCAACGCAAAATGCATCAAATGAACACGTAATGATGACCAAAGAAGTGTAGGAGACTGTCTATGATGCCAACCATCAACCTATTGATAACAACAATATTTTTTATATAATAATATTACTTACTAAACAAAAATCAGACATCAGGCACCCACAATTTTGTAATTTGATCAGTTAAAAGTTTAAACCGAAGCTTCAGGAACTGCTAACCAATTACAAGCAAGAGAAAAAGTTCTTTTAATTGTATCTCTAAAATGTCAAGTTAGAAATTTCAAAATGTTGTCTTAAAATGAGACAAATAGACCAAGCTTCAATTCCAGCTAAATCTAATGCAATCAGAATCCCTTTTTGCACCTTTTTTTTGTCTAAAACTTTTAAATCTTTGAAGGTAAACGGTAGATAGACCTTGAAATTGTTATACAAAAGCTGCCTTCCTCAAACAAGTTAGTAAGAAAAATTACATATCAGATGAAATCAATCTAAAAGTGATCATAGGTCGCCATTCTATGGTATATATTATAGAGTGATGGTGCATTCAAGTTACGTATATGCTCATTCTACATAACACACAGAAACACTGAGAACCTGTGTATTTGTAGGCTACATCACAAAACTTTTATCTCTTAAAAGCTAAATAAACTTATCAGTAAAAAAGCAGTTCATGGAGGGAACTATACTTGTCAGAACAGATAGCACCCATATCTGAGTCGGGATATCATAAAGCTTTTTGGCCAAAGTCAGAGAAGATCTCAATATCTCTCTAGCTTGTACAGTATCGTGCAAGGCAAGCGCCAAGTGCCCAAGGATGGTCAGATATTGTGAAATTAGTTGAAGATTGCCCATGCAATTATGTGCAATTTGTAAACCTTTGGCCAGTCGAGCCCTGCAGAAAATGTATTATTTTAGCACAAACGAAGATAGGTAGAGAAGTCCAAGAAGAATTAGGGTACAGTGCCACAATGTTTGACAAAGCATTAGTAGACTTTAAATCTGAGAAAAAGCAAATAAACTGAACATAAAGAGGAAGAAAGACAACTCATATGAACTGAAAATAGAAACAGAGGGAGTAGTGGAGGAGCTATCCTGGATTAAAATCCATTTGAACTTCATAGAGCCTTTAACCACTTGTCCACTTATTCCGCTACTATTCTGTTTTATCGCTTTTTATCTACCAAATCAATTGACAATTCTGGCTTTAGGGCATCATGCCCCAAATTAATTTATTCATTTTATTTTTAATGGACCACACACATATAATTCGTTCCACAGAAAATGAAGCCAAACGAATGGCTAAAGTAGTCTACATGGGAGACTTGAGGGCTTAAAATTCAAATGCCAGACAAATTGAAACATAACCATATCATACACTTGTACTACATGTGCGTAAATAGTAACTGCATAACTGCATGTGAATACTAGTACCCGTACGTGAGATAAGCACATATGACCAGAAGGATCAGAAATACACAGGAATAGGTAAAGAACATAACCATAGGGCATGGGAATGCATCAGGTTAGTTTACATCCATTTTGAACAGTTTTGAACAGAAGTCAACACATTCATAAAATTTGAGTTGGGATCACCTTGCTTCTTCATAATCATCCTGTCTCATCAATAAGAGACCATAAGCAAAAAGGACGCTTGCATGCTCTCGAACTCCAACAAAACTGTCCTTCATTCTATAAACTGGCCCAATCAAATCAAGAGCCTGCAAGGAGGGAATTTTATCATAACAAAACCGCAAACATTAAAGAAGTTAATGTGAATCTAAAACTAGGTAGCAATCATCAACAGAAGCAGTTATTTTAGTATTACTGAACCTGTGATGACGATTCAGCATCACCAATGCAGAAGTATGAAACAGCTGCATAAATTTGGCACATTGCTTGCATGGATTTGCTCTCTGTTAGCTGAACACATAGCACAACTAAGAAAATTACTGAGCAAAAATGTTTATCAACCAGAATGAGCACTTATCTGCTAGCAGCACATAGATTATGCTGATTGTTAATGTTGGCTAAATACAATACAAGTTTCAGCATGTCCTCTCCTAAGCACTACACATCAAATGTAGCATAACTCTCTGGATATGCAAAACCTGTAGTAACCAAACAGGACAAACTAAAAGCATACCTTTGCCGCTTCAATGTAATGAAAAGCTGCTTCACTATAACAACCAACAGAATGAGCATATTGTCCCCTAAGCATCTGAATGATACTCTCACAGGCCTGTAAGATTGTTGGAAAGCGAACGAACCAATCTCTCATTTGCACCAGTGCCTGATAATAACAAGCTCATGATTAGCATTCTCATCCCATCAAAATGAAGAATAATTGAAGTGCTTCATAGAAGATAAGAGACTTAACAATCTTGGTGCAAAAGTGGTTGGACATTGTTATGGAATTTGAGAACTTTAAAAAGTGAGAAACTTAAAAATGGTTTTGGAAGATAATCTAACTACAGGTACATCTATATCCACAACTCAAACTTAAGCCCAACTCGAGGATTGTAAAAGCCGTCTTCTTACTTAATCAGTAAATCAGTTGCATCAGTCACTCTTTATCACAATGAGCAACCCAATATACAATGTTAATAGAAAAAAAGAAATTCCTATCTTTGACTTAACAATAACCATACCAACCAAAAATGAATCGCTATGTTATGGATTCTTTTATTGGAAAGAGTTATCAGAGGCATAACAAGGGGGATTAAGTGAGCTGAATATGGCTAGTTTATTTGAAAAAGATTTAGTCAATTATCTTTGCGTGATTTATGTTATTCTCAAATCAATTTGGATAGAGTCTTTATTTCTTAGAAGTTTATTTTGGCAAGTATTCTAAATTGAGTCTGTAAGTTTCGTTATAAGAAGCCAGCTATTTTCATGAATAAAGATATAAGAGAATTATCATAAACTTCTTGGTAGGCAACTCCCTTTGAGTTCTAAACATTGGGAAGAATCGAGGCAAGAGCGGGTTTCTTTAGAACAAGCCCGATTCAAACTCGTTCTAATTCCTGGGATCGTAACATACATATAGAAAGAGCGCAATTGCAGAGTATTCAAACAAGAAAGTATAAGAATTTAGATGATTTTTCAGGCCATCTTCCTACATTGTAGATTGGCCATGTTAGGCAGAGGAATAACTGCAAATCTGACAAGTAGCATGAAGAGCAGATGAGGATTGGTGTAATACTGGACTAAGTGGTCTCGCAAGTTCCCTCGATCTCAGGATGTAGATGATTACTAGGAACCTTAATTCTTTGTAATCTAGATTTTATGGATTATACTTGTTTTGTTCTCTAGATTGTATATATTTTCTTATAATGAAATCTATTAATTTTCGAAAAAAAAAAGTTTCAGTGTATCACGTCATGTTTTCATTTAATATTTCTATCTACTGTCTAATGTTTTCTTTGCAGATATGATCTCTTGCATAATGCTCATCTTAATCTAGAAGGGCTGGATGAGCTCTTCAATGTTGCTCAGGTACCTAATGAAATCTGACTGATTGTTGCCTTCTTTGCTGGCTGTTTTATTTTATTTTCTCCATCTCACTACATTTGCCTGTAGTGGTTCTGTTTTTACTTGATATTTGTGCATTCACGTTTCCCTTTCCAGTGGTCTGGGATGGTGACATCTAGACTTGAAATCAACTGTTTTTCCACTATTGTGAATCAAAATCTTGATCATCCCTTGGTGCATGTTTTGATACAAGGAATGAGAGAGAGCGATTTGCAAATCGATCTTAGTTGTCTTTATTCATTCTTTATTATGTTCCAGTTACTTGCAGATGGCGTAATCCCAAATGAGTATGGAATTAATCCAAAACAGAAATTGAAGATTGGCTCAAAGGTGAGTATCATTTTTATTGGTTGCTTAATTTTCCCAACTAAAGCATACTTAGGCCTGTTTTGTTTCCAAATTTTGTGATCAATAGAAAAGCTTGTTATAGCATGGTGTATATGTGTTGGGGAAATCTTTTTATTCTAAATCTTTCTTTGTATATATCATAGCCAGAACCAAGAGCAAGTGGCCTCATCTTAAAACTTTTGAATGGACGTTTAACAATCAAATGACTATCATATGGTCTGAATTGCCTAATATTTCAATACCAGTGTAAGAAAGAATTTCAAAAAGTTGGAAATAAGATGATAAAAAGATTTCAACTGTTATACTTCTTTACTTTTCATTAGGTACTTCCAGTACTATTTGTTATTGTAGCTTGCATCTCTTGATCAGTTGCTGTATCCTCCTGCCTTTTTAAATATTGGTAATGCGTTGTCAAAGAGAGCTGAACCTTTGCATTGCCACCCAGATTACTCGTCGTCTGTTGGGCAAGATACTAATTGATCTTAGAAATACCTGTGAGGAAGCAATTAGTGTTGCGGAGCTTAAGAGTCATCAAGACCGAGATTCATCATCCACAAAAATTGAGAAGGAGGAAGCAGAGCAACAGTCGAAGCTTTTTGGTAAGAATGAAGACACAAGAAGAACAAGCACAAGTGAAATATCAATTGATCAGGATGATGATGATGACAAAGGGATAAAATACCGTTTGGACCCCAAGTAAGTATTTTAACTAATTGACTTGCGTGAACTTTTCTTATGCTTAACCAGTGCATTGTTCCTTAACCTCTATTAGATATGCTGCAAATGTAAAGACTCCAGAACGCCACGTCCGCACCCGCCTTTATTTCACATCTGTGAGTATGGTGGCTTCATTTTTGTCTTTCTACAGCTACTTTCATATCTCTCTCAACCACTGTCTCTCTTTATTGTTGAAATAAGATGTGAGCATACATAGCTTTCTTGTTTCCTGTTTATCATCTTTGATTTTCCTAGGTTTACTCATTCCATTTCTGTCCCATCTCTTTTGCTATAAGAAAACATGGTGCTTAAGATGAAAGGTAGAACACTACCACTAGTATTTATATGTATGTCTAGATGGTTTAATGTCTAGGAACTGCAGAATAGCATTTCAAATTTAGTTAGAAAAAGATATTATTTTCTAGAATAAAATTTGTGGCTGACTTTATGGGGAAGATACTTTATGCACTTTAACATATATTTAGCTTCCTTTAGATTTAGAAACTCCTACCCATAAAAATTTTGCTTTTTTGTGAAGGATTAACAGAAACATACTTTTGTGGCTTGTAAAAGCTGTATTGTCATATAACATAAAAAATGACCTCTTCATGTCCGCAATTCTGTAGTCATGGACATCTAACGTACTTGCTGGTTGCAAACTATCAGGTCTAACCTCGGTGCTAACTGGTGGATAAAATTTTTATCTTTGTCTGTGCTATTAAGAAGGTTCATTGAACACAAACGCACATTTAACCATCCGTATTTGAAGGTCTTTACTTCAATCGAATTTCCATTTTGGTTTCTCTGTTTGTCTTTTGGCAAGGACTTATTATGCCAGTGAGTAGTGAATGCCAGAGGCACTTTAGTTATTACAGTGAATTCCAGTTCAATTGCCCTCTCTTATGCCAAGAAAAGAAAAAATGATTTCCAGATCAATTATAAAAAATCTCTCTCTTGAAACTCAACATGGCCAAAGATCAGTTCTGCTGTCATGGAAGATTATTTGACGATGAAAATGAATTCAGATATACTTTTAAAACAAAAGAGAATTAAAGTTGGTTGAAGTTCATTATAAAATGAAATTAGCATCTGCTGCATTTAAATAAAATAGATCCGTAAATGAGAGTCATTTTCAAAAAATAGCTTAATACTTGTATTGAAAGGAAGAACAAGTTGATCTTCTGTTTCAGACCTTATGAGTTGATAGCATGTCTTCTAAGAACCTTAAACTTAGAATCAAGAGAATTGCGCATATGGGAGAATCAAAATATTGATGACTAAACTATTCTCACAATCAAGCTGTTCTCTAGTTATTGAATTTATTTGCTTTCCCAGGGCCCTCCGACCCCCCAAATTTCTCTTGCATGGGGGAAATTTACATGAGTAACAGAGGGGGGGAAGAAAAGAGAAAACTATCCTGATGTAAATTTTATTTCGTTATTCGATAGTTCGTCATAGCTCAACTGGTTGCTGGACTAATTCATTTAATGTACCTTCATGTGTCAGGAGTCACACATACACTCCCTTATGAATGTTCTTCGCTACTGTAACCTTGACGAATCTCTTCAAGGAGAAGAGAGCCTTGTTTGTCATACTACAGCACTGGAGCGTTTGCATAAAACCAAGGAGCTTGACTACATGAGTTACATTGTATTAAGAATGTTTGAGAATACAGAGGTGGTAACTCTTCCCAAATTTTCAGGTGTTACTAATTGTGTGCTGTCTGTTGTTTAGCTCTTTGATGGTTATTGAATAAGTTTCTCCTTTTTGCTAAACTATGTGCTCTCTACATCTATTCACTATGGATTAGCTTTGTGAACTGCTATGCTTAGTCAATTTATTCTTGAATTTGGAATGGCAGGTTGCTTTAGAAGACCCAAAGCGGTTCCGGGTAGAAATGACATTTAGCCGTGGTGCAGATTTATCCCCTTTGGAGGTAGGACGTCTTCATTGATTAAAGAGAAGCTACTTATATTATACTGTTCTTTCCGCTTGCTTGGTAAAATATGTTATCATAGAGAAAGTATTAGTGGAAGAAATTTACTAAAGGTGGAAGGAGTTAATCAAACTGGTCAAGCATAATTAGGAAAAAGCGTTTTGTGCTTTTGTATTGTACTTAGCTCTCTATTTTCATTGCTTTCTGGGTGGATAATGATAAACTTTGTCAAGATAGAGAAAGGATGTCATTACAAGACACAGGAGTGACGCAGGTACATGGCAAAAGTACAATTTGATATGTTTGGTTTTGTTTTCAGAAGAATGATGGTGAGGCTGCGTCATTGCATCAGGAACATACTCTGCCAATAATGGGTCCAGAAAGGTTGCAAGAAGTGGGATCATATCTAACATTAGCGAAAATGGAGAAGATGATACGTCCATTTGCTATGCCGGCAGAAGATTTTCCACCACCATCCAACCCCGCTGGATTCTCAGGCTTATTTGCAAAAAGTGCAGCAGTATTAGAGCGCCTGGTCAACCTTTGGCGTTTCCACAAGCACGATAAGCAGGCTCATGCAACTGGAAAGTAACTAACTCTTTGGCAAGGTATTACCTTTCAATAAAAGTTCGCTATATCTTAATGTCTTGCATTTTATACATAAAAATTTAGCTCTTCAAGGATGAAATTTTGACGCATACATTAACAACGCCCAGTGTTAGCATGTTAACTAACACTGATTTCATTTACGTTTTTTCTTTTTCCAAGCATGTTAGCTAACAACGGTTTCCAATTTGCGGAATATTGGGTTTTTTTTTTCAAAGCATTCTAACAACAAAAGGCGTGTATGTTTTAAGTTTTGGTTTGGGTTAATTATAAACAATTTTAAGTTTCAATCAATTTTATAATATTAGTTTAAACTTTACAAATCAACGTTAAAATATTTTAATTTTTAAATAGTTTGTTAAATTTCTCTTTAAGAGTATTGCTATAGTTAACCACGTTAATTAACTTTTTTCACGCAACTTATATATTATTAAATGCTACTTGTGAAATTAAAAAAATTAAATTTAAATTTTAATTAAATACCAATAATATGTAAAATCTTAAATAACCTGCTTAGCTCTCTTACATCTGAGAAAGATATCAAAATCTCTAAATCATCTATTCAATGTGAACGATGTTGGGGGATGATGATAAATTTAGTTCTTATTCTAGATTTGTGCCAAGGTTGTTACCACGATGTTCTATGAAATAAATCTGTAGAGGAGGTAAATCTGAAACAGCTGTCTTGGTTTAAGAACGCTTTTCAAATTCTATACTATAGGGAGAAGGTTTTTGCCTATTTCCAGTGATGCTTTAAAACGTGTAACGCGTCTTCTTAGGGATCCGAACATAGGGAATTTATTTAACTAAGGTGATATTTTTGGATCTACCATTTCAGTTTTGAATGAAAGCAAATCTCTTGATGCGTTGCCAAACACGTAAAGGATATTTGCACTGCTTCTACTTATCAAGTAGCTTCTTTCATATCTCTCTTAGATCACCTTCAAGTCAAGTTCGAAAATCCTTTCTATGTTTTCTAAAACAACCTCAAATTAAGAGCTTCAATTTAGTCAACAATAACGGTGGTTCTACATTGAGTACACCTCATCAAATTGTAAATGGTGCCAAAGCAAATGATATTGATCCAGCGGCTAATTCATCATATGGGTGCCTGGTTGATGTTTCAAATATCAAGATGGAGGTAACACAACTAATGCACAAAATAACAAAAAGGAGAGATGTGAAAGGGTATAAAATAGAACGAAAACTTTTCATTCAGGGCTTTTGATATTTTTAATATTTAATTTTTATTTAAAAATAATTTTCATACGTCACATTTAATCATGCATGTCACCCACATAGCCAAAAAGTTAGTTGACATGGATAGCTATGTCAGCACGATTAATAGAAGGTTTAACGATAGTCTATTTTTTCAACAAATTGAAAGTTGAAGTATTTTAGTATTATTTTTTAAAGTTTGAACTAGTATTATAAAATTGAGTAAAGTTTGATATTGTTTATTTTATAATTATCCCCTTTAGTTTTGCAAAACAAATGATAAATGTAAAAAGTAAGACAGTGCCTTAGCAATTAATACCTGATGCTTTTATGCGGCCTAAAAATAAAGTACATTAATTGAGGCTTCAACAATTCACTAATCAATGATCTCTCACACTAATTTATACAATAATTAATATGACCCTCATTAATGAGATTTGATACTAGTGTGAAAAGGACCAAAGATCATTTTATTAAAACAAGTTTGATTTGAGAATAATTTTGATTAAGAACACGAACACACAAAAATACGAAGAATGATAAAAGGATTGAGAGTGATAAAATTTTAGGGTGATTTTTATTAATAAGATAAAATCAGAGTTCTTAGAGAATTTAAAATAAGAGTTACTATAAAAAGATTGAAGAGAAACTCTCCAAAGTTTTTGATTGATTAATAACAATAAAATCTTCTTCTTTACATATAAAAGATAGCCTTTTATAAGCATATAATTCTATAAACATAAAATTTTTTAAGAATTAGAGTCCTAAAGAAAAGTAATAACCTTCACTTAATTTAATTGGGAAACAAATAGCTTTGAAAGAGAAGTCAATTCCTATTTGAACAAAAGTTTTAAATTAGAAAACTAGCAAAATCATTAGTCTAATATCGGTCCAACTTCCAAAGTTAGCATTAATTTTGGTATGTTATTTTACAAGCACAAAACAAACTTGTGTCTGATGTCAGTTTTAGTTCATCTCTAATTATGGTTTATTTTTGAAACTTCTTTCAGACATAAACACAACCAATTCTTCCTTCCTTAAAGAAATTTCGTCCTCGAAATTAATTTCTGAGTGATCAATATGGCAGGGGTCTCCTTCGTTTCCCATATAACTTCACCACTCAAATAATTCCATCCAATAGACCACAATTGATAGGTTCAATCGGTCTCTTAATCCCTTGTTTAGATATCACACTTTCTTAATTATGTCCTTGATGAGTTTCAGTTTTCTCAAATTTTCACTTCCAATTCTCTCAAAATTTCACTTCCAATTCAATAACACATATCTCGGATCATAACAATACTTCCTAACCATATCCATGTAACACTGTGTGAATCCGAAACATCCTTTATGATTAGGACTAACTCACAAATCCTTAGTCCTATTCTCACCATAGTTTCATATAGACCAATTTA
>JANKOD010000008.1:5274244-5287631 GCA_026284645.1 Erythroxylum acuminatum | reverse complement strand
TGGGAAGAATCGAGGCAAGAGCGGGTTCGTTAGAACAAGCCCGATTCAAACTCGTTCTAATTCCTGGGATCGTAACACGCTACCTTTGATTTGACCATAACCATACCAATATTGCCAGGTCAAGTTAATTATTTAACCAGTATGAATTCCCAAGAGCAGAAATAATATCCAAATGAAAACATAGACAACCAGGAAATCCTGATAAAAAGAGTTCCTTTCTCTCAAACTCCGTGGGTCCTATCCCATGACATTTCATCCTTGTATTAAGACCAAAGTTGAGGAAATGAATAATGTAAAATAAAAGCAATGAAGGTGAAGGACTGCACCCACCTCTTGTGCTTCAAGAAATTCAGACCGTGTAAGCTCCACAGCCACTTTGTTCTCAAGGAACTGCATCAATAGCATTAAATATACACCAGCCATCCAGATGGCAGAATGCTGCAAATCGACTTCTGTTTAATATGAAGTTACAGACAACAAGCATAAGCAACATAAACACTGAAAATTGAGTTGTTGAACTCGGCATTACGAAGGGGAAAAAAGGGTAAAAGAAGAAGGAGAAACCAACCTCGAACACCATCTGTTATTCCAAGCTTCAAGAGCTCTCCTGCAAGAAATTAAGCATTATGATCCATCATTGAGATAATGCTCAGTTGGGAATATGTTAAACAATCTAAATCAAAGTCCCCCTTGCTGGCCGCTACATCTATGAGAACTACACTTCAAAGACGCAACATAAATATTAGATCAAGGCACAGCCAAAGAAAGGCTTCCTGAGGGCAACTACAAACAAGAAAACGGTTGAAAACTACATTAGTGGTAGTATGGAAAAACAAACCTTGAATAGTCTGCATTCCAGATTGTATCCGTTTAGCACACTCCTTAAAAAGTCCTCTTGGACGACCAAATATAACAACCATAAGATCAACCAGAGCATAAACAGCGCTTTTTGGTAACCACTCCCCATCAAGAGGAGGAGGAGCCAAGACGAGCTTATCTTGCCATGCCCGCCTCACATTTCCAAAATAAGCAGGTTCAAGAGACTGCTCACAAGATGAACTCATAACTCTAGAGATTTTAGAAAGATGGTTCTGAATTTGAGCATGCTTCGCTGAAAGCAGCGACCTTTCTCTGTTTGGTAAGTCAGGCCTAGAAAGACTTTGGTTAAGGGCGTCAAGTTCATTGGTCAGACTCTCTATTTCCCTCATTCTCTGCGAGTCAGCCTTCATAGCAACATCCAATTTGTCAACATGTTGAGTGGCATTCTTGTAATCACAGATGCGAAGTTGATAGAATATATGGAGGAGCTCGTAGTAAAAGAACAAACCAAGGCAGTGTTCTCTCTGCTCAGGGGGAAAAAAAAAAAGGAGTGAATGATATTGGACAGGTGTAGTAAATTTTGAAAAAGGAAAATGGAGATAGATATACTTTGTCAGGCCCCAATAACTCCCAGAGCTCATCACATCTGCGAAGAGCAATTTGAACCAAATTGTCATCATACCATTGCATGAGGTGAACATGCAGTACAGAAGTTGCAAAGAACATCTGACAAAGAAAGATTTGGTGAATCAAAGAGAGGTTTAAAGCAAAAACAGGACTATTGAAAAAACTGAAAATATGGGGAAACAGAAAAACAAGTACCTGTAGCTCAGGATAACAAAGTTGAGCAGCAGAAACATAACCAGATTCCAAAGCAGTGATAGCAGACTGATAATCACCCTCAATAATCAAAGCATTCGCGAGCTGAGAATTGAAGTTGCAAGACCACAAGTTAACAGAGTGGGAAGGAGGAGAAGAAGCAGCGAGATGGAGAGCCTTAAATAGAATGTTCTTCTGAGGAGGAATGGCTCCGACCAGATGATAGCACTGACTCAACAAGCTGAAAGTGCGACACTTCAAGTCGAAGCAAGAGGGAATGGAGTTAAGGAGGAGTTGTGAGCGCTCCAAGTGGGACTTCGCCTCGCTCACGTTATTGGAGTGCTTGAGGAGTAGGCAGGAGATTCGAAGCCGCGTCTTGACCTCTATGATTGGCAAGAAGGAGACGTCGCTTTGGCAGATGGCTTCAAGACACTTCACCGCTTTCCCTATCTCCCCTCTCTTCTCTTGCTCCTCCGCCAATCCCCACAGTCCCTCCGCCAACAATTCCATTCTTCTTGCGACTTGCTTACTCAATTTTCCATCTCTATCCCCAATTTACCCAAACAAAAACTCTTGAAGAATTAAGCAGCTTCGCGGTCTCCACCAGTCAACAACTCCGACTTGAGGCAAATTCTTGCGGTTTTCAAATAATCAGATCTATGTCTATCTCCTAATTCAGTAATTCCTTACAAGTCTATCGTTGAAATTTTTGTCGTAATTTACATGTTATTGGTACAGAAATCGATTTGATCTTATAATACGATAAGCAAAGTAATTCTAATTATTATTTTCGATTATGAACAATCGCTTCTTTATAAATTTTGAAATGGAGCCGTGGGTTGAAAAATGAGTACGAACGCTAATTTGGGTTTACAAGAAAGCCCAAACCGCCAAACAGTCTGCATTGGTAGTTTGAGTCAGTCGCTTTCGCTTAGCGGAATTCGCGGGTTCGTGATTCAGGAACGCCACTTCTTTTCCTAACTCGCGTCTTTTGAATAGTTCCCTCTCATCTCATCTCATGAAACAAAAGTTCTGATTATTCTTGTTTTGTTTCTTTTTCCTATCATCACTACCAAACAAAAAGAGAGAATCGTATTTTTTTTCTTTTGGATACTAATGAAATAAATTGTGTAGAGTGTATTGGAATACGTAGAAGTAGGTCGCTCCGATCATACATCATTATAACAAAAGAAAATGGACGAAGCAGTGGATGGAATAGAGGCAGAATTAGTAAAAGAGATAGAGAATGACAAAGATTCATCAACCTTTTCCTCTGATTCCGAGATCGAGGCCAAGCACTCTTCCGTTACCTTAGGTTCCAACAAGAACCGGCTCTTCGGTCGCCAAAGGCCTCTTCATTTGGTTCTCGGTGCTGGTTTAGGTATGCACTGTACCAAATCTATCATCAGCATGTATATATAACATCAATTAATTTGAAATTGCGTCGTCATCAGTTGCAGACATAATACTGTGGAGAAACAAGCACCTATCAGGATGCATATTCGGAGGAGTGAGCCTGATATGGATTCTGTTCGAGTGCTTTGATTATCACTTTCTCACATTCGTTTCCCACTCTCTTATTTTCATACTGTCCACGCTTTTCCTTTGGTCGCATTTGTCCTCCTTCATCAACGTGTATGTCTCTCGTATCTTCTTGGCTCTTGTGTTTGTTGATATGTGGTGTGGCTAGTAACCAACAAAATTTGGTTTGCAACAGTTCTCCTCCAGAACTCCCGGAGATTACGGTGCCGGAACAATTGTTAGTTACAATCCTTCTTGTGCTAAGGGATCATACGAACCAGGCTCTTGCTACCTTAAGGGGCGCGGTTTATGGCCAGGACTTGAAGATGTTTCTCTTGGTATGTCTCTATATCACACATCCTTGCCGAAGCCAAACTGTTGTGTTTGATTATTCTGATAACGAGATTATCCAATTTCTTATTCTGCAGGTGATTCTGAGCCTGTGGGTTATCTCTGTTATAGGCGGTTGGTTCAGCTTTTTGAGTCTCTTTTATTTAGGTAATTTTATTATATCATATGAAAAAATTAGCCATTGCCTTCCCAAATTGCAAAAGACCATGACATAATTGTTGATTCAGTATTTGTGATGGTGATGACTCTGCCGATGCTATACGAGAAGCACGAGGACGTTGCGGACAGCTACGGAGAGAAAGCTTGGATTGAAATTAAGAAACATTATGCGGTGATCGACAAACAGTTTCTCCATAAAGTTCCCATGTTGTCTTCTAATCACAGTAAGCAGCATTGAAGCAGAAATATGATGCTCATGCTTGTTTTGTCATGGAGTTAACTTAGTACTCTGCTATGTTTCTATTGGGCATATTAATTAGTTCGTGCTAAAAGATTTCCAAGTTCATACAAAACCATTTCTTCAAATTTATTAGGATCTTTTCTCACACGCTGTTCATTTTCAATGCCGTTCTCTAGGATTTCAAGTTCCAAAAGCTAATTGAGTAAATTTCAAAGTTAAAATTGCCTGAATATTTCACAAAGTTGCGTGCGGATCACACCAGCTTAAGAAACAAGCGTACGAACTATGTCTACTTTATACGATCAGAGGCTAATGCTTTTTCTACAGATATTCTCTTAACTATCTGACAAGGTAAGAGATTAAAGTGATAATAATAGTTTATTGTAGTAAATTTTATTTTATAATTTTTAATATAATTTATAATGTCACAAAATATTTTTATAATTTAAGATAATAATATTTTAAAATATCGGGTAAGATTATAATAGATATTTTTATCTTTTATTTTATTAATTATTTTCCATCTAATAAGTATAATTGTCTTCACAATTTTATTTTAATTCTACAAAAAATCAATACCAAATATATGCAAGAACTAACTTAACGATCAAGTGCAGCACCCACATCACTCAACCACCCTAAAATATGTAAATGCATACTTTACACCAAAAAAGGAAAAAAAAAGAAAAAAAGTTTATTCTCGAGTTAAGGCTTTGTTTGATAATCAGCTGATTACATTTGTTGTTAGTTGATAGTTGAACTATTAGCTGATTTGAACCGCGGATTGTTTAGTTGTTTGTCATTTGATGTTTGGTAAAATTAACTGTTTACGTGTAAAATAACTTATGAGTACATAATTTTAAAAAAATTATAAAGGTATAAATATTATATATTTTAGTATTTTGTTGAATATTTTTATAGGAGTATAGATTTTATATATTTAATTCTATAAAATTTGTTTATAACTCTGATAAAAATATAGAACATATAATCATAATAATAATAATAATAACAATAACAACAACTTACTGAACAACTTACTGAAACAATAACAACAACTTACTGCTTTAACAATCCTAAAAATCACACAGCAAAACCAGGTAACAAACAAAACACACCATCTTTGAGAACTGTCAAAAACATGAAACAATAAAGAAATTTCAAAAAAAAAACAATAAAGAGAAACAAATTTTGCCCAACAGCAAGCAAACATAATTTTGGACAGGACTTTTGCGTCCTTGTCCACTGTCCTCACCCCTGAGGACAGTAACCATACGCTGGGCATTATATGAAAGTACAATACAATAAGTTGCCTAAATGCTGATTACAAGTAATTTTTATAAAATTAATTGGTTGGGTTGAATGAATCTCACTCAACCAGCCAATAACTAAATAAAACCGGTAGCTTTTTAATAAAGTTAATCAACTAATTTTAATCAAACAATTAAAAAATAGTTGGTTAGTCAGCCTAAAGGTAACTGAAACAAAATAAATATAATTATTCTGAAAATAAAGTAAAATAGAAAAGGATAATAGTAAAACTAGAAGAGCAAAAGAAAATGGCAAAGCAACTAGTACTGCAGCCTCCTCTTGTTCTCAGTCTCAGGGCAGCCAAGTCTAAGCTTTCCTCAGTAACTTACTTCAGATCCATCTTCACCTCCACCACTTCCAAGGTAGCTGACATCCATCATCTTCATCATTAACATAATCATATCCTTTCCGTTCCGTTTTAATAGGAGAAAAGGACTTTGATTTTCAGATGTCCATGGAGAAGGAGGAGAGCAATCAATATACGTTCGGCCCTTATAAAATTGACCCAAAGGAAGTCTTTTATTCCACTGCTTTTTCCTATGCCATGGTCAACCTCCGTCCCCTTCTTCCTGGTAACTCCCTCTCTCGCTTCACCCGCTCTTTCCCTTTTTCTTCTTCTTCGTCATCCTCTCTCTCTCTCTCTCTGTTGTTTTGCCTCTATTTTGTAATTACATTTCTATTTGCTAATCATATTTTACTTGTTTTTCATTTGTAGGTCATATCCTTTTCCAATCACATTAGTTAAGTTTGTTTTATGCTTCCTTTTCTTTATGAGTGGAATCCCGACCAGTTAAACTTGAAATATTCTTATTGCTTCTGAAAATTAAGGATTAGATTTTATGTTGGTTTGTTGTTTGTGACGACATTTTTGGACTGGGATGTAGAAAAAGAATACGTTCTGGTGCTAACACTATTAATGTGAAACTGTTTGTGTCTGTCTGAAACAGTAATGGTGTAAAGGGTTTTCTGGGTATCAAAAACTTAATAAGACAATCGCTGACGAACTTTACATTTTCTCATAAAACAATGATCAGTTATCCCTTCTGCGGTAAGGTCTGGTTTTAGGTGAATTGTTCTTTCAGGATGATCAGAATTTGGGTCAAAAGAAGGTTTTTGAGCATGGATTGTTCTAGTTGTTTAGCACACGCATGACGCAAGTCTTACATTATATTTAAGTGTCAAGGCAAGTAACAGTCTTTGGCAATGTTACAATTCTGAATTTATTACATTACTAGTTCCAATAATCGAGCACTTGAAACACAACTTAATTACGTGGGCAGAAGACATAATGCACATGCTTTAATGGATGAATGCAATTGCAGAAGGTGATCACTAGGTATTGAATTTGTTGCATTATCTTTCATCATATGTTTTGATGCCCGTAGTACCTGAATTGAATTACTTAAGTGTATTGGAGGGACATCATAAGCTGAGTACTGTACAGAATAATTTGATTTGCTTAACTTTATGCACATGTCCTTGTTTGTCCAAGGCGTGAAGTGAAACGATTTGTTGATCTTACTGCTCCTGAGACGAGTGATTTATGGTTCACAGCACAGAAGGTTGGCAGCCGGCTTGAGTCCTTCCACAAAGCAACATCAACCACATTTGCAATCCAAGTAAACTGGTTTTATCGAACTACTTTTATTTAGTTAAATTTTGTTTTTATTTTTTGCTATTAAAATTTGCAGTGACATTATTCCACTTGTGCCACTGTATCAGATATAGAATCTACTAACATCTTTTGCTCAACATCATTCCCCTTTCCATTTGCAACTCTGCTTACTGTTAGACACCCTGTTTCATTTCATTCTTTCGGTGTTTGGCTATGATATGCATATTTTTAACTTTCTATTCTTATTATCATTTTCTGGTTTATTCGAGTCATTGTCCTCCTTTACTTACTGAAATTGAAGTTTTAAACTGTTCATCAAATACTTAGCAAAATAGCAATTACAGGATTGATTTTTCTTTTTTCTGTTCCTTGTTCGGAACTGTTCTTTACTGGTGTCCACAATGGACTGGAAATCGTAACTGTCTTTGTAAATGCATACAGTCGGCTTTCTTCCATCTTCATTTCCAATTTATGGTCAAAGCAATGTTTTCAGTTATTTCATGATTTTTTAAAAAATTTAATGGGTGTGTCTTGAATGCAACTTGCAATAGAAATGACTGCATACTGCATAGCTGTGAAGAAAGTTTTTTCAATTGTTTTTAAGTTTTCCAGATATGAAAATGAAATCCAAAAATGCTTTTCCTTTTACGTAAAAGAAAATTATGGAAACTGGACCAGTTTTTCCACAATCAACCAGGCATGCGTTTATCCAATAGCGGTTTTTATTCTGGTTTGGTGCTAAATACAGGCAACTTTTGAAGATGCATTTTATTCCACCGGCTACATCACCTGAAAATTTTCCTTCTTTTACAATCTGGAGATGCATGGCACATTATACTCTTAAACTTTAACAGGAGGCACCTTACCTAATTTGAGGACGGAACCACATTATTCTTAGTTCCTTGTTTCCTTTTCTTTGGCCTTTTGGCAAAACTTGGCATGGGCATTCCTGTAGATTTTGATGCATCTGTTGTTTCTTGAAATAAAGCAACAGCTGAAGATCTTATTGATGTTTTAGGATGGGCCTCAGGCTGGACAGACAGTAGCTCATGTTCATATCCATATCCTCCCGAGGAAAGGTGGTGACTTTGAGAGGAACGATGAGATTTATGATGCAGTAAGTATGACAAAATTTCATCTCAATGATTGCTATTCATTAATCTTTTTGCCTAGGCATTGAATTAAATAATATTGATCGTGTTATCAGATAGATGAGAAGGAGAAGGAATTGAAGCATAAGCTTGATTTGGACAAAGAGCGGAAGGACAGGAGTCTCGAGGAGATGGCTCAAGAGGCAGCTGACTATAGATCACTTTTCTTGTAGGTTTAAATAATACTGGAAGGCACCTGTTCAACATATTCTCGACAGTATCTAACCTTCTATTTTGTGTGGACAGCCTCTGCTGTGACATATTTTAAGTTTGGGGTTACGGACAGTGAAAGCAGAGGCTTTGTTCATGCTAGGATGTTAGAATTATTCTTTTTGCTACCATTATTAGTTGCTAAAGCAAAATTATATTATTTTAAAGAGGTGGACAAAGATGGAAGATCATCTGCAGATCATGTAGTGATCATAATGATGCTCGCCTGTTTTTGTCATGAAGTTAGTTTAGTCCCCTACAATGTTTTCAATGGGCGTACTACTTAGTTGGTGCTAAAAGATTTCCAGGTTCAGACAAAACCTCTTCTTCAAATTTATTAGGATCGTCTTTCACATGCTGTTCATTTTCAATGCCATCCTCCAGGATTTCAAGTTCGAAAGCTAATTGAGTAAATCTCAGCGTTCTCGTCAAGTTCACATAGTTGCATGCGGATCACACCAGCTTAAGAAACAAGCGGACGAATTATGTCTACGCTTGATTACACTAATTCATAAATTCATATTCTGGGTAAGGTAAGCTACTCGTACTATCCTTACCTGTTCCACTTTTAAGTTCCTGCTCTATTTCAACTCATCTCATCTATACATTTATATAAGTAGAAGCAGCATTAGCCTCTGATCCTACCACTCTATAATTTAAAGGGATCAGATTATTGTTCCAATTTTGACCTACATAAATTTGTAGATTAGATGAGTAGGAACAGGAAAATATAAAATATCTAACTCTAACCTAACCTTAATTAACCACCCTAAAATATAAAATATCTAACTCTAACCTAACCTTAATCAACCGCCCTAAAATATACAAATACATACTTTAAACGAAAAAAGGCAAAAAAACAAAAAAAACAAAAGTCGTTCTCGGGTTAAGTTGAATGAAACAAAATAAATATAATTATTCTGAAAATAAAGTAAAATAGAAAAGGATAAAATTAAATTTAGAAAAGCAAATAAAATCGCTATTGGCTAAGCAACTAGTGCTGCAACCTCCTGTTGTTCTCATTCTGACGGCAACCAAGTCAAAGTTTTCCTCAGTGACTTGCTTCAGATCCATCTTCACCTCCAAGGTAGCTGACATCCATCATCTTCATCTTTATCATAATTGTAATCATATCCTTTCCGTTCCGTTTTAATAGGAGAAAAGGACTTTGATTTTTCAGATGTCCATGGAGAAGGAGGAGGCGAATCACTATACGTTCGGGCCTTACAAAATTGACCCGAAGGGAGTCTTTTATACCACCGCTTTTTCCTACGCCATGGTCAACCTCCGTCCCGTTCGTCCTGGTAACTCCTTCTCTCGCTTCACCTACGCTTTGCCTTTTTCTTCTTCCCCTCTCTCTCTGTTGTTTTGCCGTTTATTTTTCCATCTGCTGATCATATTTTACTTGTTTTTCCTTTGCAGGTCATATCCTTTTCCAATCACATTAGTTAAGTTTGTTTTATACTTCTTTGGAATTCCGATCAGTTAAATTTGAAATATTCGTATTTAGTCTGAAAAATAAGGATTAGATTCTATGTTTATTTGTTGTTTGTGACGAAAATTTTGTACTTAATTAATTAAAATGTTTATATTTTATAAATAACTAACCAAAAAATTTTAAATGATTTATATTTATTATTTTTATAATAATAATAAAAGTATTGATAAAATAAATTAAAATAATTATTTAAAAAATAATATAAAATTTTCATATATATTTTCGATAATAATAACTTTAAAATATTTTAATTATATATTTCATCTCTTATTCTCCTAACAAGTTCACGATTAATTCTAATTTTAATTATTCCTATTTTTTCTTTTCCTGCAACAGTTTTTGGCAATGTTACAATTCTGAATATATCACATTACTAGTTCAAATAATCGAGCACTTTAAACGCAACTTAATTACATGGGCAGAAGATCTAATGCACATGCTTTATTGGATGAATGCAATTGCAGAAGGAGATGACTAGGTATTTAATTTGTTGCATTATCTTTCGTCAGATGCTTTGATGCCCTTCGAACCTGAATTGAGAACAGTTGAGTGTATTGAAGGACATCATAAACTTAGCAGTTAGCCCTGTGTAGAATAATTTGATTTGCTTGACTTTATGAACATGTCCTTGTTATTCCAAGGCGTGAAGTGAAACGATTTGTCGATCTCACCGCTCCTGAGACGACTGATTTATGGCTCACAGCGCAGAAGGTTGGCGGCCAGCTCGAGTCCTTCCACAGGGCAACATCTCTCACATTTACAATCCAGGTAGACTGGTTTCATCAATCTACTTTTATTTAGTTAAATTCTTTTTTTTTTCTTCTTAAAAATTTGCAGTGACATTATTCCACTATGTGTAGATCTATCTACTCACATCTTTTGCTCCACATCATTCCCTTTTTCATTTGCAACGTGTCTTGCCTTACTGTTAGATATTCTGTTTCATCTTCCTTCATTCAGTGTTTGGCTATAGTATGCATATTTTTAACTTGTTATTCTTAGTATCATTTTCTGGTTTATTCGAGTCATTATCCTCCTTTATTCACTGCAATTGAAGTTTTAAACTGTTAGGCCATCTCCAACCAACAGACCTAAATACCAAATTTTAGTGTTTTAGTGTAATAAAATCACTCCAAGGAAAGCACTAAATTTCAATACTAAAATAGTGCAATGAATAGTAATGCATCAAATTTTGTGTGTTAATATTCATGCACCAAAATTTGAAAAAAGACAACCTTGCTCATTTTCTTTTTAACATATTCTTTTTATGTTTTTCTCACAATTTGACTTATTTACATAATTTACTAAGTAATTAAATTTAAAATATATATTACTTTACACAAAATATATGATTACAAAGATGTCAATGAGACATTTAAAATGACACTGATATTGAATATAGTATTAAATTTATTTTTAATATTTATTTATAATTCTTATTTATAAGTATTATAAATTCATTAATAAATTATTTTAAGAATAAAAAGTAAATTTGAAATAAAAGGTACATAAATTTAACCCACAACATTGATTTACAAAATTAAAACTCAACGAAAATATTTGAAATTGCAACTAGACTAAAATAAATTACAATTATAATAAGACTCGAGATTACAATCAAACTAAAATTACAACAATTAAATTAAAAGTAAAATTAAACTATTTAAGAATATTAATTTAACATAAATAATTAATAGTTTGGAAGGTCGTCCTCATTTTCTCCAAAATCAAAATATTGGCTAAAGCACAATATGATTATTGGGGAAGAACGTGATACTCAAGCGGTCGTACAAGATTGGAGCGAAACGCTAGCCCTTGAAATTCATATTACTAGAGACGATGCAATTATATTTAAAGAATTCATTGCTAGACATAAGCAAATTAAAGACAAAGAAATTCAGAACATTTGTGAGATCGATATTGTAATTCAGAAAATTAGAGGTTAAATGTGCAATAACAAATTAATAACAAAAAATTATATTTGTGTATGTTATTAATTTGTTATTGCAATAATATTAAGTATATTTGTCAAATAATATTAATTTATTATAAAGTATATATTAATTAATTAAAAATAATGATTTTACTTTAATTTTTATAAATAAATAAATATAAATCATTGTATAAATATAAATTAATTTAGTTATTAACTAAATTATTGTGGGACATTCTTTAAAAATAATTTGGTGTAAAAATTTGTTGTAGAATGGTTGGAGTAACATTAAATTTGGTATAAAAAATTCTTGAAATATCCTTTTTTACACTAAATTTAGTATAAAATTTTAGTGGAATAGGCTTAAAGTAAGTCCTTAGCAAAATAGCAAATAGCAATTGAAGGATTGATTTGTCCTTTTTTTTTCATATTCATTGTTCGGAACTATTCTTTACTGGTACCCACAGTGGATTGGAAATCATAACTGTCTTTGTAAACTAATTTGCCTACAGTCAGCTTTCTTCCTATCTTCATTTCCAATTTATGGTCAAGACAATGTTTTCAGTTATTTCAAGATTTTTTAAAAAAATTTAATGGGTGTGTCTTGAATGCAACTTGCAATAAAAATGACTGTATCCAGTTATGAAAATGAAATCCAAAAACTACTTTTCCTTCTGCGTAAAAGAAAATTATAGAAACTGGACCAGTTTTTCCACAATCAACCAGGCATGTGTTTATCCAATTGTGGTTTTCATTCTGGTTTGGTGCTAAATACAGGCACCTTTTGAAGATGCACTCTATTCCACCGACTACATCACCTGAAAATTTCCCTTCTTTTTACAATCTGGAGATGCATGGCACATTATACTCTTAAACTGTTAACAGGAGGCACCTTATCTAATTTGAGGACTAAACCACGTTATTTTTAGTTCCTTGTTTCCTTTTCTTTGGCCTTTTGGCAAAACTTGGGATGGGCATTCCTGTAGATATAAGCTACTTCCGTGAATGATATTGATGCATCCCTTATTTTCTGGAAAGGAAGTAACAGCTGGAGATCTTTATTGATGTTTTAGGATGGGCCTCAGTCTGGACAGACAGTAGCTCATGTTCATATCCATATACTCCCGAGGAAAGGTGGTGACTTTGAGAGGAGCGATGAGATTTATGATGCAGTAAGTATGACAAAAATTTCATCTCATTGGTTGCTATTTATTTTGCCTAGGCATTGAATTAAATAATATTGATCCTGTTATCAGATAGATGCGAAGGAGAAGGAATTAAAGCAGAAGCTTGATTTGGACAAGGAACGGAAGGACAGGAGTATCGAGGAGATGGCTCAAGAGGCAGCTGAATATAGATCACTTTTCTTGTAGGTTTAGAGTAATACTGGATGACACCTGTTCTAACACATTCTCGACAGTACCAAGACTCCACTCAACCTTCTATTTTATGTGCTGTGACATATTTAAGTTTGGGGTTACGGACAGTGAAAACAGAGGCTTTCTTCATACTGGGATGCTAGAAGTATTCTTTTTGCTATCATTATTAGTTGCATTATTTCAAAGTGGTGGAAAAATATGGAAGATATTTGGAGATCATTTAGTAATATAATGAGCTGGTCGAACTTAGGCTTAAGAACTTAAAAAGTGTTGACAAATATGGAATGTGTATAATTAGGATTTTTCCGTTATTATTCTTCCTTAATTAGGATAGCTTTTCCTATATATTCATGTGTATATGCCTTGTAAATGATTATTAG
>JANKOD010000008.1:5254244-5274144 GCA_026284645.1 Erythroxylum acuminatum | reverse complement strand
CAAATCATCAGGGGGTTTTGCAATCGAAATGGGGATTCTGGAAACCCGTCCGACATCACAAGGCATAAGCAAACCTTTAAGCAGCTGGTCGTCCCACCACGTACCTGACTCATTAAAAAGCTCTCGCACTTTCATGTTACCCAAATCTTGGATTGAAGGGGAAGAGATAAAAAAATTACCATCCTCATTTATCCACGGATCCTTGAAGACATTAATCAATGCCCCATTACCCACCCTCCACCGAACCCCATGACGCAGTATATCTTGTGCGGCAACAATGCTCCTCCAAATGAAACTCGCATTGGCCCTATTCTTCGCTTCCAGAAAACTACTGTTAGGAAAGTATCTCGCTTTAAAAACTCTACTCAGAAGTGAATCTGGATAGGCGATAAATCTCCAGGCCCGTTTGCATAGCATGGCAAGATTGAAGCAATGGAGATCCCGAAAACCCATACCCCCATATTTTTTTGGCACGCAGAGACGTTCCCAGCTTGTATAGTCCTCCTGTTAGTCGTGCCTGATCCCCACCAAAAGGAAATCATCACTTTTTGTAGCTCTTCACAAGTTCCTCGGGGGAGAAGAAAAATGCTCATGCAGTAAATAGGCAACGCTTGGGCAACAGTCTTGATGACCACCTCTTTTCCTAGTCTAGATAACAATTTGTTCTTCTAGCTCATGATGCGCTTACTAAGGCGATCTTTGATAAAAGAAAAAACCTGTTTTTTCTGTCTTCCAATTAACGATGGGAGACCTAAATACCTTCCATGATCAAGAGGGGTGTTTACGCCCAGGATAGACTCAACCGCAGTCCTATCATTTTGTGTAGTGTTAGAGCTGAACATGATACCTGACTTTTGATAGTTGATCGCCTGTCCCGACGCTGCTTCATATAGAGCAAGAATCCTTTTTATATTTTGCCCTTCCCGCACAGTCGCTTGAAAACTCATAAAAAAATATATAAAAAGGTCAAAAAGTCGCCATAATTTATAAGATGCTTCAAAAAAATGTTGAACATGATGAAAAAAAGTCTATTTAAGCACTAATGAGTTTTGTCACTAACATTGTTATAGTGGAGTATATATTTATGTATTTTTTATAAGTCGTAATATGTAGTATTACAAAATAAAAGTTGTGATATATTTGGTAAATTACTAAAAATTCAGCATATTCAACACAATTTACCTTTCATTTTAATTAAAAAGTATTTCAAACACATGTTTTAATATCAAATAATTCATCCATATGCTTGAGTTAATATTTGGTCCATACTTGGGCCTCATTTAGCAGGTTAAAAATTTTGGGTAGAAAGGGTTTGTGAAATAATATTAGAGCCTTTATGACGAGGAAGTCTCAAGTTGAAATCATAATGCCCTTGTTTGTATGGTGGGTTTTTGATGATTTGTCCACTCTTTCTCCCTAATTGACTTTGAGTGAAGGCACATCTCAGAGTGTTGTATGTGATTCTTCATACTAAAAATAGTTGTCAAGTGCGATGAACTGAAGCATAATTTAGGTGAGAAATTGTAAGTTGTCATTTCTTTGGACAGAGAGAAGTTGATCTACAGAGGGAAATCTGATTTATGGAGTATTGTTTACAGAGAAAGAGAGAGAGGAGGAATGGTGGATAAATACATTCTCCTTAATATGGTTCAAAGAGTTTCAACCTTTCGAGTGATATATGATGCTATTAATTACTTGTCTAGCTGATGCAAAACAAGGTAATCAAGCACAAAAGATGCTTCAGCTAGATGCTTTGTTTATAAAGTCAGAAACTTTTAGTCTTGAACTAAGAGTTTCTTTCAATATAGTCTACTACTACTACAGCACTCAGTTAGTACATCTTTTTCATATTTTCCCTAATCCAAGGTATGATGGATGTTGTAAATATTTGTGTTGTTACATGATTTATACTTCCGTGTTTCAATACTTTGCTCCAGTATAACAAATCTGTGGAAATATTAAATGGTCACAGGACTTTGAATGTAGTAGCAATTTAGAGAATATTTTAGCAGCATAAAGGGCGTTGTGATGCAATTAAACTCAATCATAGTTTGAAGAAATTACTAATAGATATGATTTGGTGCTCGATTATTTCATGTGTTTGGTCTTGACAGCCTTCATATTGTGCTTTTAAAATGTCAGTTTACAGTGACCAAGGGGTGCCTGCATCATTTAAAGTGCCTAAGGGAGTAGTTATACCATTTGGTTCTATGCAATTGGCTTTGGATCTTAGCAAATCAATGGAAACATTCTGGTCCTTTCTGGAGCAGCTAGAAACAGCTCAACTGGAAAGTGGTGAACTGGACAATCTGTGTTCCCAACTCCAGAAGTTAATATGTTCTTTGCAACCTGGGAAAGATGTAATTGATGCCATAGGACGAATTTTTCCAAGTGATGCTCATTTGATTGTACGTTCAAGTGCCAACGTCGAGGACTTGGCTGGGTTATCGGCCGCTGGACTCTATGAATCAATTCCTAACGTTAGCCCATCAAACCCAACTATATTTGGAACTGCTGTGAGCCAAGTATGGGCATCTCTTTACACAAGGAGAGCAGTTTTAAGCCGTCGAGCTGCTGGTGTCTCTCAGAAGGATGCTGCAATGGCTGTTTTGGTGCAAGAAATGCTTTCTCCAGATCTCTCATTTGTGCTCCACACACTCAGTCCAACTGACCACGACCACAATACTGTTGAGGCAGAGATTGCTCCAGGGCTTGGTGAAACATTAGCTTCTGGCACTCGAGGCACTCCATGGCGTCTTTCGTCTGGGAAGTTCAATGGGAATGTGCGGACATTGGCTTTTGCAAATTTTAGCGAGGAAATGCTAGTGTCTGCTGCAGGTCCTGCTGATGGAGAAGTCATCCGTCACACTGTAGACTACAGCAAGAAACGATTAACTGTTGACCCTATGTTCCGCAGGCAGCTGGGGGAACGACTTTGTGCAGTTGGCTTTTTCCTAGAAAGAAAATTTGGCGGCCCACAGGATGTAGAAGGATGTATGGTTGGAAACGATATTTACATTGTTCAGACACGTCCTCAACCTCATTAGAAGTTTATCTGAAACTGCGCTTGAAGATTTGCCACATTGCTGAAACTGGACTCTCCATATTTAGTGCAAGCGCGAGCATTATCTGCAGTTGTTAGCCATCTCTCTGTAACCATCATGTATCCTGAGAACTTGGTTGCAGGGAGATCATTGCCCTTAGTGCTGGAAGCTAAGCGTTTATTGTGTAGTTGCTGATTTCTAGTACTTACTTCTGTTAACGTTTCAAGTGTCAGTAAGGCAACTAATAATCGAGCATCGATGAAGAATGCCATTTCACAGACTACTTAATGCTAATAAAAATAAGTTGGACTTGCTTTGTCGCATACTCGTATGATTTCAAAGGCTACCATGATTGAATTCCATATATGATGTCTTGGATTAGTTTGGTAACTTGGCAAATTAATCTTCCAAATTGTAACAAAATTGAGTCCCTTCTCTGATATCTTTAGCAATGCAATCATCTGCATTACCTACTTAAAGAAGAGCCAGATTCCTTAAGAGTTATTCAAAAACTTCCTAAATTGCAATCACTAGTTAAAATTAGAAGCACAAGTAATTACTTTATACTCGGGACTCATTACTTGAAACACAAAAAAACGATAATGTCAACTTTCTTCGAGCTCTCCCCTATGACACTTAAAAAGAGTCGGAAAAGAATTTACAAAAGAGCAAAGTACAGAACGGACGAAAACCAATCCTATTCCACTTTACAAACATGATAATTTAGGGGTAATCCAACAGTGCAAACTTTACATGCAAGCCAATTTTACCACCATCTGTGACTAGCTTCGCAGCTGTGACAAGCCAATGTCCTGGAGCATCATGTGGACCGCGCACCACCTCAGCCGTCTCCACATATTTAAGCAGCTTTCCAGAGCGAACAGGAACGGGAGGACCATCCGGATACACACCAGAGTTGAGAGTTGCTGGAGCCTGCTTTTCTGGCACTCCAACAGTATGCCGAGTAAATGTGAAAGTTGTGCTCAGGTTTGTGAGAAAGCTTGACTTGTGAGTTCCTTCTGGTGCAGCAGCCCACTCTGTCTTTCTGATACTGCAGTTAGGCAGGTTCTTGAAGAGTAAACGGAGGTGAAGCACTACATTTGGCCACTTCCCTTTACTCAGGAGCTGTGCACCAGTCACAATAAAAACACCGGTTGTATCCTGCATCCAGTTAGGATCATGCTTAACAACAGATGTGCAAACTTTTGAATATCTCTTCCATCGAACTGCTTCCAAGAATTGCTCGTTAGATTTGTAGTCGTCAGAGCCTCGCCATTGGCAGGGCCTGCATATGGTGGTGTTTGCAGATGGAATGTTCATGATGTTCGGAGGGCTTGAAAGATGCTGTAAATGCAGTGCCAGCCGATTGCATTTCTTCCCTTCTAAGAACAATCGCAGACCGACCACAGGCTTTTGATCACTTGAAACCTAAAAAGGAAGAAATCTAATATAATTCACACAGAAAACCCAGCTCGACATAAACTACTTGCAAAGATTGCAGATGCTATGCATCCTTGATAAGGAGAGGTAACAATTCTAGATGAACATGAAACCTAACTAATCACAAGAACTACAGAAAAAGGCGTGCCTTTCATTTTTTATCCTTTTTGTACTCAGATTATTGACAAGGCATATTACAGCCTAGGAACGTGATCTATGTACGTTGAAATATATTTGTGAAGAGCAATGCAAGTATTGCAGTACCTGGGAGGAGCTAACATGAATTTTAGGACCCAAAAAGCTAGAGAGTAATTAAGGGGATGAGTTTTTTCTTTTATGTCGTAGAGGTAGCTCGCAAAATATGGGCGCCCATTGCTTTGGAACTTGAAAGTCCAAGAAATATTGTAGATCCTCTGGAGCAGGCTTATCTGGACAGACACAATAAATCAGAGAGATGCAATTTCCTTGTTTGCGTAAAGACAGACCTCAGAACACAAGCACAAATGTTCTTCGTGCAGGTATTAAAAATGCACATAAAATATGAAATAAATTAATAAGTGATGTCCCATACAACATTCTATTTTCTGCAACTAAACACATAAAACTTATGTCAAGAGTCCAAGATAATCTGTATCAAATTTTATGAAATTGCAGTTCAAGTTAACAACTTCGTACTTTTATATGCAGGCTGGCTAAAGTAGTGTGGAATCTCTGCTACTCAACTAACTTTTATTTTTCATAGGTAAACTGCTCAACAGCATCGTCACCCCCAAAAAGGAACAGGCTTTGGTAAGAAAGAACTTTTCATGGTGATTGGTAAGTAGGAATTAAGTTAAGCTTTTCCAAAGCGGGTAATGAGATATTCCCATGTCAAAACCTTGTTCTAAATACAAAAGAGGACTTTCATCGTACACCTTATAGGCTTCACAAATTAAACCCTAACTAACAACAGATTATCTATCTTTTCCCTTTCTCCTCACATACAAACACAAAGAAACAACATTTCAACGCAAACAACCGAAAGTATCACCCAAAAACTGACCATAAACAAACCATTTAACAAAAATATTCAAAGCAGAAATAAAACCCAAAAGACAACACTCAAACAAAGTACTTACCTCGATGATGAACACACAACAAGAAGACTATCGATGAACGAACAAAGACGACTAACGGATGATGAGAAGAGCAACGGTTCTGACAAAAAACGAACAAAAAATGAACAAGAAATGGTGGAAGAAATAACGTGGAAATGGTGGACGATGACGACGACGGTGGTTCGAGTAGTACACGGTGTTGGCGCGGCGTGGAAGAAATGGTGGACGATGACGACGGTGGTTCGAGTAGTATACGGTGTTGGCGCGGTGTGGAAGAAAATATCTTAACTTGCTAAAGCATACGGTGATATAAGTTGGAGTAGTATACGGTGATATGAGTTTTTTTCATGGGTTAAAAAATTATTTTTCATCCAATAACTAATTGACACATGTCATTGAAAGAGGCATAACTGACTGAACCTGCTATAGCAGGTTTAAAGAACTCATCCTGACCTTAATTGAAACCATAGGGACCTTTTCTGCCGAAATTACAACCACAGAAAAACCTATGCCATAAATTAAAACCACGAAGACTTTTACCGCCAAAAAACCAGCGAACCGTTCAAGTAAGTGAAAATTGGTCATGGGCCTATGTTTAAGAGGGTTGGGTCCAAAGCTCTATCATCAATACGATTGGACGCAAGGGAGTAAAAGAGCGGGAAAGGGGTTAGTACCTTGTAGTGCAGAGAAACTGAGCAAGTGGGCGCTTAAAAGTTAAAAACTAAAAGGGAAAAGGAAGAGCTTTGTTTAAGGAAAAGGGAGAACCAAAATGGAGTCTATCCTCAAGGTGCCTTTCGTTTCACTTTTCTTTGTCTATTTAATTCATTAGTAAAACAAAGAAAGATGTAAATTGATGTTTATATGTTTTTGAAGATGAAGGCAATCAATTGTAAATGTTGCCATTAACTTTTTTTTTTCAATCATACGATTATTGGTTAGAAATACTATGGGTATACAGAATTCAGAGAGTATCAGAAAGAAGTCATCCAAAAGATTCTTGAAAAGAGAGACAGTTTGGTGGTTATGGCTACTGGCAGTGGCAAGTCTTTGTGGTAATTCTACTTTTCTTTTTGTTTTTGTTCTATTCTTCTAAATTGAGAGGCAGCTTATTGTCTTCCTTAATAATGTAACTTATCATTTTATAATTTACCATTGTCTTTCAACAGTTACCAGGTTCCTCCGTTACTCTTGGGAAAGACTGGTATTGTCATCAGCCCCCTCATATCTTTGATGCAAGATCAGGTTTTCCTTTTTATTTCTCTTTCTTTTTGTTTATTGGTTTTAACACTAGTAAGTATGAGTATTACCACTTCGTGTTATTTCTAATGCTTATCTTCTCTGTTGAACTAAGAGTTACTGCTAAAAATGCTTAATTCATCCATCTATAGGTAATGAGCTTGACACAAAGGGGCATTAGAGCCGAATATCTAGCCAGTTCTAATGCTGATCAATCTGTTTACACGAAAGCTAAGAGTGGTCATTATCATTTGTTATATATGACTCCTGAAAAGGCTTGCTCCATTCATACCAGGTACTGAAGAAAAAGACAACATAAACTTCATATTTCCAAGCTCTTGCAAGCTGTTACGGCATGCATTTTCTGATATTCATTTGCTGTTCCCTTACTGTTTATTTTCATTCATCTCTGTCCTTGTACTCCTTGTTCTCCAATGGCCTAGCTATTTCTAACGTTACCAAGTACTTTAGTGATGGAAGAAGCATATGTTTGTTGAGGTGCCATGAGACAATTGTGGATGTATTTTGCTTTTCATGTTTTACTGGTATCCATGAATGAAATGGATGGCATGAAACTTATTCTCCAATTTTCTTCACCCCTTCATTAAACTGATGCAATGTTCTTATTCCTTTCTTTTCCAATTTCTGTAGCTTCTGGTCAAAATTGCTTGAGTTGGGAATTTGTCTTGTTGCTGTTGATGAGGCACATTGCATATCTGAGTGGGGCCACGATTTCAGGTTCAGTGGTCCCTTACTACTGGTGTCTTGATTCCTTTGGGTTTGTTGTCGTTATGTTTTTTTTTTTCTGTTCTCATAGATTTTGATAGTTCCAAACTGGGATAAGATCACCTACTACATGACAAAACTGAATGAGGAATAAATACTTTTCTATAATAGAACTGAAACTTTGAGAACGAGAAAAAGAAATGCTTAAGCATAGACTATAATTATTATGATGGAAGATTTTTGAAGTATGACCCAAAGTAATAAGATTGTGATGGCATCCATATATATGTTGTCAATCATGAGGTTTTCTTGCTTTATACTCTATGTTGGTTTTCATTCTTATCTTCTGATGAACTTATTTTGTTTGTTCCAGGGTAGAATATAAGCAGTTAGACCAGCTACGGGGCATTCTCTTGGATGTTCCATTTGTTGGCTTGACCGCAACTGCTACTGAAAGGTATGCTTTCTTTTGTATTATTGTACATAACCAAGATTAACAACTACTAGTCATTATTTTTGTTCGACTTTGTTTGAAAACAATACATTTTGATTAGTAGTTGAATTTCCTGCTAACTGAACCAGTGATACCCTCTACAGCTACACTCTGCTGGCTTTAATACGGATGGTATTGTATAGCTGGGTGAAACATTGGGCAAATAGAAGTAATAAAATTAGTTATGTGCATTCTTAGATTCTACGTTGTATTTAACTTGTTGATTGGACATGAAAATCCTGTGTTTTATTTTCATATACACATACTCCATACGAAATTTTGGTCCATTATGATTTACAAACATAGCAATGAAAGTTCTAAAGGAAACTGGAAAATGGCCACCAGCTATATACTCTATTATTCAATTGCAGTATTGATGTATATTTTCTTCTTTGGTTTGCTTGCATGGTTGAGAACAATGCCACTGGTAATGCATTATCTACTGCTTTATAGTAATTTTGTCCATCTTGTCAAAATGTGCTGCTACTTTGTTTTATTGTTCTGGTTGATCTCATTTATACATGTTTATAATGCTCCTTAAAATTTCTGAGTGAATCATGGGTGCATATTTTTAATGACAGACACACACTTACATGTATCAGTAACTTTTTAAAAGTGGAGATTGATTTCAATGTTTGTCATTCATTCTGTAACCCCAGGGTTAGAATTGACATCATCAAATCCCTGAAAATGAGTAATCCTTACCTTGCTGTTGGCTCATTTGATCGCAAAAATCTCTTCTATGGTGTCAAACATTTCAATCATGGTGCTTCATCTGTGGAAGAGCTTGTGCAAGAAATTTCAAAATTTGCTGGGAGTTCTGGGTCAACTATTGTTTACTGCACAACTATAAAGGATGTTGAACAGGTCATTTGCTTTTACCTTCTCTAGGGAGGGAATTAGAAAATATAAAAGAACCGTGAAACATGCAAAAGAATGTAAAGAGCTCTGCATCCATAGCCTTGTACGCTTGAAAGCTAGGTCATGACCTCGAAGGACTGGGGGAGTGGCAGCGAGAACATGAATGGACATAGTGGAAAATGGGATTAGAAGACAGAAGAAAAAGAAAATGGATGAAAGGAAATAAAATGTAAAGGAATGGTTTGATGCTAAATAAATTGGGTGGAGTTCTAGTGATTTGCATAGTTGCACATGATGATTTGGTGTCTTACATCAAATTCATTGGTACAGAATCTTCATAAGATCTTCTTTAGTTTCTTTTAAGCTTAATATGGCCGACACCCCTGAAGAATCATGGCTTTACCAAACCCCTTTTGGTATGAATTGAGCTTCCAGAGGTTCTATTGTTTGATCATTGAAAAAATAAATCCTTTTGGTATGATTTTGCAGAACTTTTTGAGTATGATGTTGGATTTCAAATTACCTACTGACAAATTATGTTTTGGAAAATTAGTCAAAATTATAGTTTAATTACTGATAAAATATGTAAAAAAGGACTTGTTTATATTCATCAAATCATAAAAATACTTGGTGTAATTAACCTTCTTTTATTTTTTTCTCCTTTGATAATTATTTTACTAACTGGTTCTTACATTTTTCATAGATTTTCAAATCACTTCAGGAGGCTGGGCTAAAAGCTGGAATTTATCATGGCCAATTGGGTAGCAAGACTCGTGAAAAGTCTCATAGGTACTTATGTGTCAGCAATGTATTTCTACAGTTCTTTTCCTGTCTATTTTCCCTTGATTTGCCAGACTTGCTGGAATTTTATCCATAGACTGATGGTTTTTCTTTTTCAGATCATTTATAAGAGATGAACTGCATGTCATGGTTGCCACTGTTGCTTTTGGGATGGGTATTGATAAACCAGATGTTAGGCAAGTGATACATTATGGCTGTCCAAAGAGTCTAGAGACTTATTATCAGGAAAGTGGAAGATGTGGGAGAGATGGTATTGCGTCTGCCTGTTGGCTTTATTATACGGGAAGTGACTTTACAAAAGCTGACTTCTATTGTGGAGAACTAAAAGAAGTACGTAAGGTCTGGAGAGACTAGAAAGCTTTCATTTTGGCCTCCTGAAATTATGCCAATTTTGATGTTTTGATAGAAGTTTTGGACTTGGGAATTAGAAAGCTTTCATTTTGGCCCCCTGAAATTATGCTGATTTTGAAGTTTTGATAGAAGTTTTGGACTTGGGAATTTGCTTCACTTCTCCAAAAGTTACCATTTCATATTTCACTCTTTATATTTTCTTCTTGGGAATAATTGGATTTTCCATTTTCCAGGCAAATCAAAGAAGAGCCATCATAGAGTCATTGATGGCTGCACAACACTATTGCATAGCGACAACTTGTAGAAGAAAGTTCTTGCTCAACTACTTCGGTGAAAAATCTTCAGTTGATAAATGTGGTTCGTGAGATACTTAAGTACAGAATTTAATTATGATATCTACATAGACATTTACTGGTTGTTTTCCCTTTCTCTTGTTCCATACTATTTTATGATATTCTTATTAACAATTTCACTACATTACTCCACAGGAAATTGTGACAACTGCTTGGTCTCAAGAATAGAACGTGACATGTCAAAGGAAGCATTTCTTCTGATGTCGAGTATTTTTTCATGTGGGGGTAATTTTGGGCTCAATATGCCTATAGATGTTCTTCGTGGATCTCGAGTAAGTTATCAATGATCACAGCAGCTGCTGCTTGTTGGATATTGTGTCTTTGCAGCTGATAAATACTAATTTTTTGTTTTTTCATTAAGAAAATTAAAATAAAGGTTTTTATACTGGTAATTTTATTATTTCCCTTTTGTGAAAAAAGAGAAAATAATGAAGAATGTGTAGCGAACAATAAAGCATATGCTTGCTAATGTTAAGCAAGAAATATTAAATTTATTTGCAAGAATAAGAATTCAGATTCTAAATTATTTTCTGTCTATTAGTTCAGTCTTTCATTCAGAAACATATGATTGCTTCTTTTTACTGATAAATTGGCATATAACACGATTTACAGGCAAAAAGGATTCTTGATGCTCAATTCGACAAGCTGCCACTCCATGGACTTGGAAAAGATTATTCATCAAACTGGTGGAAAGCTATGGCTAACCAATTAATTTCTCATGGTATAATATATGCTATTTTAATAGATAAGCTATTGTTTATGATTCGTATTGCACCACCATTAAAATAAGGAATAGGCTTATCGTTTTTGCTACCTATTTGCCCAACACCCACAAGTGACTTCCACAGCCCCTTCACAAGAACCAAAATCTGTTTATATTGTGGCAATTTATGGCTCAAAAAATTGGTGAAATTTGCAGTTTGTTAGTTGATTAATGAGAAAATGAGCTCCAGAAGAACTATACTAGAAAGAATCTGTTGTCTGTTGGATATGAAGTTTGGAGGATACCAAAGTGCGTTAATTAACTTTGCTTTTTAAGAAAATTTGATTTGTACCTCTGCAATTCCAACTTTTGCCAAACAAAAATTATCTTTGTTCCTGAATTTTCAAATATCTATTCCGGAAAGACTTATAGTGACTGTTTGAACCCTTTGGCATCGTGAAGGATGAAAAGGGATTGTACAATACCCTTTTTTCTTTTTCTTATTACAGTGAGATGCTCACGAGATGTTAGTTTCTTGTTGATCCTTTATCAGTTGATTTCTTGAAATATAAGTCCATCTTCTTCATTTGTTTAATTGACAGTAAATATGCTCTTTCTTTCTTGTGCTGATCATGTATAGTGAGATCATAGAATTCTTTTTCTCCCTTTGGATAGTTTATTAAACATTATGGAATTTTAAGTAGTTCTAGTTCTTTTAACTTTTACAATTGATCCTAAAATTAAATAAAGAGGAAGTGTTTCGTAAAATGTTTGAGATTTTGTTGGACCTTCACTGAAATGGATAACAGGATTATTAAAAGAGGATCCAAGAAATTGGCGAATGGCATAGTCTTGTCGTCTTGACTTTAAGAAATTAAATATTTTGCCAAAAAAAAATCATCTAAAAAGATTAACACTGATTTATAAAAACTCAAGTTGTAGGATCTGTGTTGTTTTTGTCCCCTTTCTCTTTTACTTCTTTTGATGAAACTTTTAATTTTATGCAGGCTACCTATCAGAAATTTTCAGCGATGTATATAGAACTGTAAGGTACTTCCTTTTTTTTTTCAATTTTTTGAATTGCTGATGAATTAGAGTACATCGAGAATGGCTTTTCCTTTCCCCCTTATCTTGAGCTCAACTTTTTCATCAGCTAGGAAATATATTTGTCTATAACTTGCTAGTTAAATTCGTTTTTGTTATTATTTTCTATGCAACAGGGTTAGTCGTAAAGGGATGGAGTATCTCAACAGTGCAACACCTGATCACCAACCACCACTAATTTTGCCATTGATCTCTGATATGGTTGGTGGTGAGGAACTTCAAAATAACAGTGTTGGGATTGAAAACTTAAAGAATTTGACGACTGTGGAATGTGAAGGATTCTCAGAGGTTAGCAATTTCTTGTGTTCCTAAATTGTTTTAATCCTTGCTTATTCTTTATTTTTGTCCTAAATTGAGTAATTTGGGTATATGGACGTGAAAGGAAGTTTGCTTTGAAACTTAGGTCCAACTTATTTGTCGTGGAACAATACTATTATTCACGTGCTTTTGGTTTAGTACCTGCAGATAAGAATTTTGGATATCATGATAAGACATCCTATCTTCATGGTTAGCACAGTGGGTTCATTGCCTCTCAGTTTGTATCTAATGATGAGTCAATCCCCTATCTTCATGATTAGCGAAGTGAGCTTTTCCAAAAGCAGTATAAAAAAAAACTGTTTGCAGTTAGAAAGTCTTCCCTATAATCATGTAATGTACCATTGCATCTGATGAAAAAAGGAGACCAACTGTAAGAGCTTAATTTATGTCGTTGGATTTTCAATTGGTTCTTCCATGTAAATTATCCATTTTGTTTTGACTGATGAGGATAGACACAGCGGTAATTTGGCATAGTATAGTGAAGTAGGATGAAACATTCATTAAGTGAGATCCCACAAAGTTGCTTCAGCAAATTTTGGTTAGTACTAGAGATACTTTCTTGTTTTGTACTTTATGTATTATCTTCTTCAGGCCGAAGGAAAACTCTATCACATGCTTTTAGAAGAAAGAATCACGCTTGCAAGAAGTATTGGAACTGCTCCGTACGTTTCTATTACATTTTGAAGCTACAAGTTCTAAAATCTCAGTTCTCACAACACCTAAAATATGATAGTCACAACACCTAAAATATGTGTGACTATCCGTCTTGTTGCAGATATGCTATATGTGGTGATCAAACGATCAAAAGAATTTCATTGACAAGGCCATCTACAAAAGCAAGGTTGGCTAACATAGATGGTGTCAATCAGGTATGCGATAATGATCAAGAAAAGAAGAAATGATTTCAATATGTCCAATTCCTTTTTCTCTTCTAGGATTGAACTTGATTGGAATGTTGAACACTTGGAATATGAATCTACTGGCACAATATACATTTCCAGTTACTTTTTCCTTAAGCATGCTAGAGAAACTCCAGGATCCACATTTTTTCTTCTGTCTATAAACAAGCTTTGTTGCAACTCATTAATCTTCTCAACACTGAATTATGTAACCTCACATCTGTCAGTCTCCAATCTCTATTTGATCCATAAGAACGTCTATACACATTCCTATTATCATTATTATTGTTATGATATAAAATATCTTCCAGACTACTCTTTTGTGGTACATCAGAAACTAAAATATTTACAAACTCTGGCAACTCATGCATGATGCATATACCCAAGTTTGAGCTCTAATATATGGGGAGATACTGCCATCTCTCTAACCGGTAGGTTAAATTCTTGGTGGCTGGTTTGTGAAGTCACATCATTCAAATGATTATTGGGATTTTCTGCACGTGGCTTTCACCTGCTAATTACCGGAAATTTTGCAATAAATTTCTTGTCATCTTACATTATTTTGGACAATGTACTCTGCATCCATTCCTCAATTTGAAGTCAGTTTGAATGGTGCCGTATTCAACACTACTCATATGGAGACAAAGTAGAATTGTGCTTCTCTTCTTATTCTCTACCTTTTAATTGTGAACTAGAAAACTAAATTTTGAGTTGAAAAATGGTGTAGCATCTGCTTATGACCTACGGGGATCATCTTCTTAAAAGCATCAGGCATTTCTCTGAACAACTGAACCTTTCTTTGGATGGGGAAGCAAGCATGCCTGGTCACACAAGAGAACTGCAATCCGTAACCATTCAACAGAGAAAATTGACACCAGCTAAAGTTGAAGCTTGGAAAAAGTGGGATGAAGACGGTCTATCAATTCAAATGATTGCGGTATTTGAATTTTCCATAGTTGCTAGCAACGTGTTAGTTACACTATTATGTCATTAGTCTTGATCCTGACAAAAGATTCTTGTAGACCTTTCCTGGCCGATCAGCTTCTATAAAAGAACAAACTGTAGCTGAGTATATTCTGGAAGCTGCCCAAGAAGGGTTTAAGATGGATTGGGCCAGATTCTGTGATGAAATTGGAATGACCAGTGAAATATTCTTAGCTATTCAAGGGGCTATCTCCAAAGTTGGCTCTACAGACAAGTTGAAACCCATAAAAAATGAATTACCAGAAGATGTAAGTTTGACCGGACAAATTTTCATTTATTCCTGTGTCTTAACAGTTTTCCTTTTGCTTTCCCTTCATCCCAAATTTTCCCTTCATTTTTCTCTTCGTTGGCGATAGATTAGGGAAGTTAGTCTCTAGAGGTTTTCATGATGGTATGTACTGAAAACAATCTTGTTAATAATGCCAGATAACTTATATGCATATCAAGACTTGTCTATCAATGAAAAAGCTTGGGATTCCTCTAGACGCGATATGCTCTACTGCCACACACTTGAGTACATCAAAGGCTTGTGAACTTGTGAAAACAGATTCGGAATCATGCTCTACTGAGACTGCAGGACCCTGTCACATTGAAACACAAGACATTGCTGTTGCTCATGTAGGCTCCAGTAATAATGAAATAGTGTCTCTAGCTGCTGCAAGGAAGCAGGAATGCCTGCCTGCTGTCCATGAGGAGCATCTCCTCTACCCCAAGAAGCGTAAAGTGGACTTGCCCCAAGGAATTTCCACTGAATTGGTGGCATCACCCAGTTCTCTACTAAACTGGCTTACGAAATATGATGAAGGGGTGAGTGAAACAAGCACTCAAGCTTTGCTTCGAGTTAATTAGGATTTTTTATTCCGCCCAGTCTTTCATTTTATGCTTGTGTTCCATAAATATTTACTGTGGTTAATCTCTCAGGTTTCACTATCAGACATTATGGAGCACTTTGAAAAATCTGAAGAAGATTCGGTAGTGAATATACTGAGTGACCTTGAAGGTGACTTTCTAATATTTAAGAAAAATAATATGTATAGGCTTTTGTGATGAGTAGGTTTGTATCGTTAAGAAGATGAATTGCAGCTACTAAATGGTCGATGTGTATTGAGACTTCTATTACTGAAATTAAACAATAGGAGCAATTTGCATGTTGTGGGATCTGACGACGGGGGCCCACTTCTATATAAATCTGTAGCGATTATCAACAATGAATTCGAGCATTCGGAGATCATTACAAGCTCCTCCAGACATTTAGTCGAGAAAAATATGCAAAATTTGAAGTACAAAAGGGCTGCATTTGTGTTGAGCATGCCAATATGAAAACGGGAGGGATCAATTCAAGACCAAAACTGTTGCTGACAAATTCTGATGGATTAGTTTGGAAATTCCCACCTCAGAAAAAGCTTTCAGGAGAATAAAAGTCTTGAGGTTAGTCCTTGTGTAAGGCATCCTCTAGATCAAGATCCAACCCGACACGATTTTTAATGGATTTAGTGGCATCAAGAGGTGACTTGCATTTCTTCTGTAATTCCTTGAATCTGTCAACATCAAAATTCTGTTTCTTGAACAATTTCCTCTGCTTTGAAAGAAAAAGCCTCTTCATCAAGTCCTGATAAGTTGGATCCCTTGCGGTGAACAGGAAATATGCATAGCCAATGATAATCCCGGAAGTAGTGATGAAGAATGTAATGGGCTCCATTACATCCCACGAAAATTCCCAGAACGTGAGCCTGAAAAAGAGGCCTACGTGAAGCAAACCTATAGCAAGTCCACTCCAAAGCAGACGCCGCACCTGCTTGTGTGCCAAGACGTCAATTTCTTCTTTCTTCTGCTGCAGTGTCCGTAACTCATCCCTCATGGGATCGTCTTCAGGAGTCAGAGCAAGTGGTACTGCTCTTCTAACCAAATCTACTACCTAAGCATAAGCAGATGATGATCAAGATGATTAACTATTAAATGCAACTAAAATGTATTATAAATAACTACAAAAGGAATGCTGTTGTGACCTTGTCGGGATGGAGGTAGACCTTGTCCCTGAAGAGGAGAATGACACCAGCATCGTCAAGGACGCGAGCAAATGCGGAGGCCTCGTCGTAAGATCGGGCCACTCCCATTGATTGGCAAGTCTTGATCAATTCTGTGTATTGAATCACCTCTTTACCTTCCATTCCAAGTTTCATCTTCATTGCCTCCACATTCACTAATCTCATCAGCCTCTTTGCCTCTTCACACGTCACATTCCCATTTTCTACTCCTCCTTTTTCTTTATTATCAACAATCGTCTTCTTCTTGTTATTGTTATTGTCGCAAGTAACAGTTGAAAAACATGAAACAAGGAGAGACTTATTGTTGAATGAGAATGTAAATCTATTGTTATCGTGATTATCACTTCCGTATCTGCAAAAATAATAATTATAAGATGTTTGGTAAGGAGCTATTTCATTTTTTGTCAAACATAGCTGACTCATTGATGTGTTCCTGCCGGAGCATGATGATGATGATGACGACGCCGGCGCCACCGCTCTGTGCTTCAAAACTCCAAACCACCGCGCTTTCCTCCACATTCTCTCTCTCACGGTTGCTTTTCCCTCCCTCAAAATGGAAGTTGAGAGTTACGTCATTGGGATGGGCTTAATCAGTACGGGTTTCATATTTTGTATTATGTTTTGATTAAACCAAAGCTGCTGAAACCGAGAAATATTGCTTTTGTTTGTCTGTTATAGATAATTATATAAAAAAGTAAAAAAGCGAAATGTATATTTTGGAAGGTTAAATAAAGCGATATAAAAGGGCGGCAAAGCATGGGGTTCGGTCGGACCATTTCGCATAGTCTCCGTCTCTGTCTAAGTCTCACCCCACTTTTCTTGCCACGACAACAATGATGAAAATGCATAAAGGAAAGGAACAAAAGGATTGATGGCTTCGTTTGGCTATTAATTATCTTCGGACAATTTCTGTGCAGATGTCTTGGAAAAGAATATTAAAAATATTATTATAATACTTAACAAATATTAAAAATATTATTATAATACTTGACAAATATTTTTGTATACATTTATTAGAATAAAAATACCAATATTTTAATGACTATTTTCCAATTTAATAAAAAATATTTTATAGTGAGAAGCATATAGTATTTATTTATTTTTATTTTAAACAAATAAGATTTAATAATTTATATAATATTGGTTATAATAATAATTTAAAAATATGTAAGACGATAAATGAGTGTCTTTCTCTTTAGTTTAATATATATATATATACATATATGCACACACAAATATTATATAAATTATTACTCTTATTTGTTTTAAATAAAAACAAATAAATACTTCTCACTATAAAATATTTTTTATTAAATTGGAAAATAATCATATATATATATATATATAAAGCAATTTTAAAATATTTGATGAAAAAGAAAAACTTTATATGAAAACCCTTTTAACCATGCAATTTGTGATTTGAAACTATAGAATTTATGTACCAGAAAATAATAAAGGAAGACTATAAATACACACAGATTTCACTTGACAAGAGTGAAGAGGTGACCGGCCACTAGACAGATAAGACAAGAACAAGTTCTAATTTAAGCAAAGAAAACACTAAAAACAGGGCTTTGGAGGACATGTCACATGTGCATGTTGAAATCGAACAAAAGTACTGATTATATTACGTCTAATTTCCCAAAGACTAGTTATGTTTCCCAGAACCAAAAGGGATTCTCTATGCAAACTAATAATTTTCAATACCCAAAAAAAAAAAAAAAGAGCTAACCTGATAAAAGATTACGTATTGCTTTTGCTTTTTATCCACAATGAGACTGTAATCAATGAACTTTCATGAACTTTGACTCTTTATGTACATATTTAAGCAGCTAGATTTTACAAAGATAACGCCTGCTTGAGGCTTGACATTACATCCACACTCAGGATATATACTGCAGAACACCCATAAACCTATAATAATATGGAGGCAGAGCAAATTCAATTCTAGTTGTGGTCATGCAAACGAACTATCCATCCAAATTCTCAAAGTCCCTGTGCTATTTCGCACCAGACAAGTTAAAAAGGCACACACAACTAGTATTTCACAAGCATTTAGTTTGATGTTTTCCATATTTACAAGTTCTTCCTTTTTGGTCGCAAGACCAGGCAAATTAGCAAGGAATGGTTCCTTTTGCCATTACCATCAGTAACCTCCTTGTATAAAAGCATTTAAACGGTTCAACTCCTCCCTGTGCTCGCTTACCACAGCACGAACAACATCTCCAATTGACACCATGCCAATCATATCCTTATCATCAATAACAGGGATGTGCCTAATGCGGTTTTCTGTCAAGTATAACATGTTCAAGCTTATATTTCATAAATTTTTTTAAATCTATACATAAAAGGGTAACATCAATTACAGCAAATACGACGACAGACCTGTCATGAGTTGCATAGCTCGCAATACCTTGGTGTCAGGTGTAACTGTGATAAGCTTGTTCTGAAAGCACCGCATTTAGTTGTATTGTTACAGCTCTCTGAAACATCAATAAATGCAAGGGTAAAAAAAGATACTAGGAAATGATTATGGTACCATACCTCTTCAGTCATGATATCTCCAACCTTAGTGGACTTTGATGATCTTCCCTGCACTATGATCTTCCTAAGATAATCTGAAAGTTTTGAACAAAAAACATTAATTAAAATTTTTTAAAATGCATTATTTGGTAGTATCATACTCCAGATAAACCTCATTACTGACAGCCTATAATGGTTACTAAAGCAGTTCTTTCCAGAACAATAAGTTTAGGTTACTAGAAGATAATTAAAGCTCTGTAATCAGCATGGATTATACTTTGTAGCCTGCTCAGCTATAGTTTCTTCCACGGTGACATTCAGATGACATCATGTAAAGGAAAAAGAAATTCGAACAGATTGTGCCAAATCAGGTTCTCATTGTGAATAAGCAAAGTTACAACCCAACCTAAGTAAGAACTTGTTTTCCTAAACACATGGGAGCCAGACTGTAAATGTCAGTTTTACATGGCAAATAAGTGCCCAATTGCTAGATGCGTGCTTCTTTAGTTCTTTTCCTCGTTGAGCTTATTCATCAACTCATCATTTCTAACAATGTTGTGTATGATAATAGACTAGTGTCACTAATGGTCCATAGCAGATAAATAGACAGGTCTACATTCCCTACTATCATAAAGGTCAATTGAATGACTAGCATTATGCTTCTTGTAGGATAATAATACTTTTCAAGTACCTCTCTCAGTAATGATTCCTCCAATTGACTTCTGCTCCCCAGGTTTCACAACTACCAAGGCTCCAACATTATGCTGTGTCATCTGCAGAGCAAAAAATTTTTGTCGGGCCCTGAACCTTTTTGATAAATTGAAGAATTGTTCATGATTAGGCAGATATGAAGAAAGAGGAATTTTGAGGAATAACTCTTGGAATATGGAATCAAATTGAATAATTTTGATGTTAATAGAAA
>JANKOD010000008.1:5216659-5238696 GCA_026284645.1 Erythroxylum acuminatum | reverse complement strand
GATCCCTACTTTAAAGGGCTGATCCTCTTCTTGCTATATTTCATACCCACAAATGCATCCTTATCCATATCATTACTAATGTTAATGGATGGATGGAGAGGGGCACAGGGTGGCACACAGAAACAGGCACAGATGAATTGATCCCTACTTTAAAGGGCTGATCCTCTTCTTGCTATATTTCATACCCACAAATGCATCCTTATCCATATCATTACTCTCCTTCTCGACAAGGAGCTTGTCCTCAAGCTCGAAGCGGTTCATCTTCCTCCTCTGGGTATGCCACTTCAAGCCAAAAGTTAATGGATGGATGGATGGAGAGGGGCACAGGGTGGCACATAGAAACGGGCACAGGTGAATTGATCCCTATTTTAAAGGGCTGATCCTCTTCTTGTTATATTTCATACCCATAAATGTATCCTTATCCATATCATTACTCTCCTTCTCGACAAGGAGCTTGTCCTCAAGCTCGAAGCGGTTCATCTTCCAACTCCGGGTCTGCCACTTCAAGCCAAAACAGCCACTTACACTTATGTCCCCCTAAGTATGGCTCATCACAATTAAAACAAAGTCCCTTTGCTCGTCTTTCAACCATCTCCTCCCTTGACAAACGCTTGAAAAACGGGGTTGGGCTACTTCCCATAATGGAGACCGATGCTAGCGAACCTCCCAAGGGTTTGTTGTCTTGGTTGTTAACAACCGTAGGGCTAGCCTAAGAGCTTTTGGCTGTGGCCCAAGCTGAAGCATTGCTTATGGTTGCTGCCTAGGCAAAAGTACGCCGAGCTCCCCCTCCCTGGTCAACCAACTGCTTTCTTTCAAAAGCCCTTGCCATGTTCATGGCTATCCCTAGCGTGTTCGACCCTTGCAGCTCCACATCTATCCATATCCCGTCAACTAATCCAACCGTAAAGATGCCCACCTACTGTTTGGGTCGGAGACCAATGATGCATGCTAGTAAGGTTTGAAATTGACATTGGTACTCCTCAATAGTACTCGTTTGTTTGAGATTGGCTAATTTTCCTAGTGGGTTAGTGCTTAAGGGGGACCAAATCTCATGTTGCATTGTGACTTGAAGTCCTCCCACGTCATTCCTGGTGTCTCCTGTTCCTCCTAGTAATACCTGAGTTGGGCCTCCCCTGTCAAGTGAAAAGCAGTCAAGCCTAGTCGATCCTCTTCTGCTGTTTGTTGGCTCTGGAAAAATTGATCGTAGCGGTGCAACCAAACCAGAGGGTCCTCTGAACCATTGTAGGTTGGGAATTCCAACTTTGAGTAATGCAGTAGGGATGCCCTTCTTTCCTTCTCTTTTTATGTCAAATTCAAACCACCTCCCTAAATGTTTGCAAACTGACAGGTGGAGTCGTCCATGAAAAGGGTCTTCTGCCCCAAGACTGTAAGTGGGAACACAAACTTAACACAGTTTTATTTTCATTTGTATGGAGATTTAAGTAATTCATCTTGATCTTTTTACTTTCTACAATGCTTATTATGCACATGTTAGTTTATAGTTAAATTTTTTATAATTGTTTTAAATCTTTCTTCTTTTTTAGTTCTTTTCTAATTTGACTATCAAGTTGCTAGTTAAAATGCTCTTAAGAGAGCAGATATGCTAAATAATGCTCATCAGTGACTTCTGAGTGGAATCAATTTAGACCTTCTCCTGGAAATTAAATTTTTTTAAAGTGGAAGAAGGGGTCGTCTATTCTATGAAGTTTCATTATTAATGTATACTTGAAGAATATTACAAAAAGTCTAAACTAGATGATACAATAACAAGCACACATTCTTGGGTCTGGAGTTTACTTGTGTTAGTGCACATTACAAATTAGATATCAATTATGTACCATTCTGTCATGGAGTTGCATTTGAATGAAATGTCTATACTTTTGTCATTTAGCAAAATATAGCTAGTTGTTTTTTTTTTTTGGAAGATGAATTATAGCTAGTTGTTGAGAAATGTAATGATGCCCTTTTTAATTCTATTATTGAGAAGCCAGTTGTTGTTCCTCTTTAGTTCGGAATCAACTTAAGGCCTGACATTAACTTTCTTGTTTTTGCAAATATAGATTCTTATTGTTACATATTGTTTTTAGAATCTGCTGAGCAACCTCTCTTACAGTGCCTCCTTGGTTAACGAAGATAACGCAAAAAATATACAACGAATCAGGACTTTTCCCTGCAGCAATTAATCATGTTCTCATCAATGAGTACCTTCCAGACCAGGGGATAATGGTTTGTGCTGAACATTTCCACATGATAGCAATCTCTTTTTTTGGTTTGCAATAATCTCATTTTTACCTACATATGTCCCAACTTTTTTTTCTTTTGGACCTTGTTCATAACCAAAATAGTTGAATTTGAGTCTGCATCGTAATTGCCTCTTGGTGTCTGGTATTGCCCCTATTTACTGACTTGGATTTTGACTACAAGGCAACATGTCCCATCATGCATCATTTGCTCTTGTACCATTTTAAAGACAGATTAAATGTTCACTCAACGCCTGCAACTAATGTCAGCCACAGTATTTTGTATTAGTTGCTATTTATTGTCTTTATTGTCACTATTTGCAGCCACACCAGGATGGGCCTGCCTATTTCCCAGTTGTAGCCATCCTTTCTCTTGGTTCACCTGTTATAATGGACTTTACACCACATTCAAGATTAAAAACATGCACAAATGCATGGAGGTGTGATGATGAAAATAAATTGTTCTCGGCTGGTGAAGCTTTAGATACTGAGGCGTACAAATTGGGGCTCGGTCACCAACCTTTTTCTGTATTATTGATGCCTCGAAGCCTACTGATGTTCAAGGATGATGCCTATACAGGTGAATGCCTATAGTCGTTGCAAAACACAAAGCTTTTGTGATTTTTTTTTGTTGTTCTCTAAGCAGGTTCTGCGGAGTGAAAATGCTTTTGGTTTTATGCTCTATAGTATCCTAAGTACACTAGAAAATTTTCCTTTCAGATTACTTGCATGGTATAGAAGATAGAGAAGTGCAGCCATATGGTGAGGTAAGTGGCAAATTTTGACGTAGATATTGACTACAAGGACATGTTCCTATATGAGACAATCGCACTGGTTTTCCATTTTTAGGTTGTGAATGGAGCAGAAACTTTGCTACAACGTGGACTCGATGGTTCCCTCTTAGATTCTGAGAAAGATGGTGATTCAAACAAGGGTGGAGACATGAAGCTTATCCACCGAAAGACGACAAGAATTTCACTCACTTGTCGATCGGTTTTGAAGGTTCATAAGAAATTGTTCAAGTTTTAGAAGTTAAGATATAACGCTCTGCGATTGGATGACTAATGTTCTTTAAATCTGAAGAGTAGCGAATGGATAAAATAATACTCGGTGGTATTTACCTCCAAATAATCTCCCATGTGTCACAGATATGGTTAAACTAGTGTGAATTGTTTGCATATTTTAGAAAGGATAATGCAGCCAGTTCAATTCATGCTTCAGACGAGGTGTCATTACTTAATTGTTTGTTTGACATTTGGAAGGATAGTAATTGTTCCACACAAAGTCAACTCCTGATCAAGACTAGGCTTTGACCTCCTCTACCATTGAATTAGTGGCTACTTCCCAATTTGATGTACAAGGACATAATATGGCGGAAATAAGCGCAGTTTCAGTGAAAAAAGAATAATGTTTAAGAAATTGACCCCCCTGCTTTTAACGTATACAACTATCTCCACTATTTGTTATTTCTAAGCTTCTGATGCATGATCCTTATATCTTAATACGTGAAGCTAAAATCTTCTTCCACCATCCACGTTAACAATTAGAAGTGGGGGAAACGAAGTATGAATCGAATGATATAACCTTCCAAGTTTTAACATTATCGGTGACCAAAGGCGTACAAGTTTATGCCAACTCATCCAAAAAAAACAAAGTTTATGCCAACGTATCAGACATCAGTCTGCTAGTATTAGAACAGCAAATCATAAACATTTCTGACAGCACGACCTTTAATCTCTCTAACTGACCTTTCCAGGTGGGGAGGTAAACCATAAACTCGGTTACTAAATAAACATCTCTCTTCCCCCTGAATGTTTCCAAAATTCTGCTTTCTATCGTGCCACATTCCAAATAATTCAGGCTCTTCAACATGGTGGTCAAATCAGGATAAGAGGCAGAGATGTTGGCATATTTAGGCAAAAATGGCAAATAATTTGGCCCGGTAGCAAAAACATATTTTCTCCATCCTATTCATAGGTGTTGAGCTCTCCAATCGACCGCAAAATTGTTGTTATTTTCATCATCATCACTGGATGATTCTTCTACTATAGATTCTTTTCCAACCAATTTTGTATCTGTGCCACGTTTGGAAGACCTAGCAGCCATCAGCTCTATTTTCCTCCGTTTCAACAATTCAACTTTTTCCCTATAGGCACTGGTGATTCACAGGTCAAAGAGAATAAGAATCCTAAACCATCCAATAAATCAAACTAAAGAAATTCCTGAATAAATGGCAGTATCCCAACTGCTAGCTAGCACAAGCTTACCTCTGTTCCAAAGATTCGAATTCTTGAATCATTTCAGCTGCATCAATCTGCAATCACCATACTACATATTAGTAACATCAATTCGAGATGTAATTGAGTAAAACCTACGTATTTATCTCTGACCTCCTCTTCTTCCAAACGGTCATCAACCTCCCGCAAGTCCTCTTGTATCAACTTCTCAAATTCCTTGTACTCATCTCTAATCAGGATTTAAAATAAATTTAAATTAGTATGCATCAAAATCCACATGTTTTTCCAAGATACAAAAATGTACATCTCTCAACATAAATTGAAGAAGTTAATGGATTCTGCTCCACCCATTAAATTGTGATAGTTATAATCAATTATTTGATTAAGTAGATAGAATGTCCACTACAGTACAAGGTGTTTAAAGACTAGGATGCACAATCAGTCAATACTTAAACGATCAATTATTTCAAAATACAAGCTTTTTAAAATTAATAACGATCTCAAAGGCCCATATAAAGAAACCCTTCTTGAGGTAGCAGGAGATGTACTTCTCCTTATGTACAGATGATTGTAGTGAATTCAACAATGCAATCTAACGCTTCACATAACAAATTAGCAAGCCACAAAACCAGATGATTATCATAGGGTAGATTAGGAAGTTTTCAGCTTTTTGAAGCTTAACAAATGTAACTCTCCCCAAATAAATCAAATTAAAGGAACACAGAGATCTTCTTTTCAGAGAAAAGGAAGCTCATATCAATCATTAACTATGAGAAGAGTGGAACGCGAAGCAAAGACCTTACTTGACATCTGGCTTCACAGTCTTAATGCCACGAGCACGTAAATCAGCTTCCTTGTTGTCAAAGAATCCTTCAGGAAGAGCTCCTTTCACTTGCTTGGATTCTAAACCAGTAGATTGTTCTGGGGCAGATAAAGAATCGCTGATTTGTTTAAAACTTGTAGTCTGGTTATTAATCTCACTGTGTGGTTCATTTCTCTTGTTTTCAAAGGAAGACTCTTTGGTTATAGCATGAGTTGAAGTTCCCACCGTTTTAGATGCATCTGGATCCGAAGACTTGACAGCATCTGAACCTAAAAGCACATTTTTAAGAACATAAATTACCATAATCTGTAACAGGAAAACCTTGGTTGAAAATGCATTTCCTTTGTTGTTACACAGGAAGGCCTTATCTATAAATATTGAAATGCGAACTCTTCAAGGACATCGGAAAGGGTGATGGTGGCCCCACAAAAAGAAAAGGAAATATTGTCGTTCTTTTCCTTCCACTTAAAGGTAACTGATCATTAGCCAGGCAACAAGAATTAGGCTGCTTTGACTCCTATCAACGATGTAATTCCTCTTCAGCCGGAGTCCCACCTCCAATTATAAACTTTACAAATGGTTATCCACTCGAGGCAGGTTATATGTCTTTCAGGTTTTATGTTACAGAAGATGAACTGGCTTTCATTCATGATTTATATTCAATTTTGCCCAAAAACCAGTTGCTAACAAACTATACTCCAGGAAAATGGAAAGAACCTATTAGGAACCATCTCAACCACAGGTAAGAACCTATTGCTCTTTTCAACAAGTAATCTTTTCCCTCTCTGCGATCTTGTTCACATTAACTCTATGACCATCACTACCAAAGATCATTGAATAATAAAACACAACTAGATAAGTGCCAATATCATTGAATAATAAAAGGCATCAATGCATTCAATTGGCAACTTCTGAAGAATCCCTTTCTATTTTTAGCGAAACCGAAAAAAATCCTCATTCTTCATCTACAAGCACACAGCCATTCTATTTTGAATAAAGGAAAAGAATCCATACCAAGTCTTTGCTTCTTTGAGTCACGAGTATCAAAAAAATCAGGAGGAAGCACAGATGATGAGGAAGGCTTGGACAATTTGACAGCGGGTTGATCCTTTGTATCAGGCAGGTCGACCTTAACTGGAAGTTTAGGTTTAGCAGATTGTGTATGCCCAGTTGCATTAGCTTTGAAATCACTTATTGCCTGAGAAAACAAAAGGGCAGTATAAATAAATCAATCCTCACTTTGATCATGAATCATAATTGGGAGAACAAGAGAAGGGTACGAATGGAATGACCTCGTGATGCTTACGAGAAGCTTGGTGAGCATCCCAGAGGGATTCAGATTTCAAAACAATGTTGCAAACCCTACAAACAGGTTGATCGAATTCGTTGTACCTGCGTTAGTAGTAAGTGAAAGAATATCAGAAAAGAACCTCTTCAACAATAAATAAATAAAAACAGCAAAAAGAAGAAGAGATAATACCTAACAAGAGGAGAATCAATTCGCTGTTTATCCTTCTTCTGGGCGTTCAATCTAGCACGGAACAAAGCCTTCTTTTTTGCCGCCGCGTCCATTTTTCCACTTGCTTAGTTTCTCTACAATTCCTAATAAAGATAATTACAGAAAATAAAAACAGAGAATTGTGTTTCAGAAGGTCGGAGTTGGAGTTACGAGGGAATTGACGACAGACGCAGACCAGCACGGAATTTGGGCTTCGTGTTCGTAAAGCTTGTCTTCCTTTTGACCTGATATTCTTTTTCTTTTTTAGTTTCAGATAATTTTCATTTGAAAAAACATAAAATAAAGAATTATATCAAATAAAAAATAAAATAGGACTAGGTTGATTTTTAGTTTTAATTTATCATTTTTTCATTACCAATTTAATTTAACTAGTTTGTAAGGACTATTCTAAGAATTTCTATTTTACAGTGCAATGTGAAAAAAAAAGTTTAAATGAAGGGGTGCATTTTAATATTCTAAAATTTATACCGATAAAAAATTTAAAATTTAAAAGATTTAATCATATTAAATTTTCATAAAATAAATTAAAAATTTATAAAATTAAATAATTTAAATTATGATTGAAGGAAGTTTTTATTTAAAAAATTTAAATTTAAATTTAAATATAAATAAATATTTATTTATTTATTTTAATCTATAATAATTTATTAATAAATTTTATAATCTAAATTAACCAATTTTAATAATAAAAATTATTAACGAATCGGTTTAATTATTTTTAATGATTTTTTCATTTTAATAATTGAGGAGGGAGGAACAGGATTGGCCGTGCTTGGTTGGTTTGTTAGGATTAGGATTTAGAATGAGTAGCGAAGTGTATGATTACGCTATGGATTGCTTGGGAAGTTGTCCCGTCTGTAATCTCACCATTCCTTCATATCTACTCCCAAGGTAGCTCTCTCGCTCTCGCTGTCTGCAACCTGTTCAATTTTCCTTTTCTTTTTGTTTTTTTGTTTTAATTTGAAACCTTTCATCTCAGAATCAGCGGTGATTCTTAAAAATATTGATTTTGTTGACGATGATTATATAGGCATGCAAACAGCCACTTTGAAGATGATGATGATGATGATAATGACGCTATTGCAAGCTGTGTCGACGAATATCTCGCCATGTCCCAAAGCCTTTCCCTTTCCCAAACTCATAGAAGTAACTATAATAACGCCATGGATGAGAAGATTTCGAGCTTGATTGGTTTGCAAAGCACCAGTTCCCATCACCGTGTCAATGATGATGGTGGTTTGATGGCCTTGTTGTTCAAGTGTTTCGAATTAGATGTAAACTTAATGCACAAGAAAACTAAATCCAATACTGTGTTATTGTGTGGTTATGTTGATCACTTCCATTGTCTGCCCTCCGAGGACCTGGGATGGGGTTGCGGTTGGCGTAACATCCAAATGCTTTCTTCTCATTTGCTTAGGCGTGAAAGTGCTAGGGAGGTGTTGTTTGGGGGATGTGGATATGTCCCTGATATTCCCTCTCTCCAAAGATGGCTTGAGATTGCTTGGCAAAAGGGGTTTGATGCCCCTGGCTCTCTTCATTTTAACCACTCCATCCATGGCTTTCAACACTGGATTGGAACTACTGAATGCGCTGCCCTCTTCCGTTCCTTTGGCCTTCGAGCTAAGATTGTTGATTTTGACTCTGCTCCCAATTTGAATTCTACCAAAACAATCACTAGTACAACCACCGGAGGGAACAAGGGGAAAGCCACCTTTCAGGTTTATGGACCTATGGACCGATATCTGCAACGTGATACTTCCAGTATCTCTGCACCAGAGACTGATGCACTTGCACGTGACAAATCCCACTTTTCAAGCAAGAATGATTTCTCTCATGCTCTTGTTGATTGGGTGTGGAATTACTTCTCAGATGGCATAAAAATTCCATTTTCCCGTAGTTCAAGTGTCATTGCCACTGATAGAATGTAAAAGTTAAATCTCTTTATTGTTAGCTTTACTCTTCTCTTGAAGATTTTCTAATGTTTGAAATTTGGATAGCGGACTTTGTCCTTTTGATTGCTTTTCCTTTTTCATGTTCATCATTGGTTTTTGCATACAAGACATATATCCTGAGTATATTTGGGTTTGTTTCGAGTATTAACAGGCCGTTATACTTTCAACATGATGGACATTCGAGAACCATTGTTGGGATTGAAGTCAAACGCCAACAAAATGGCACCTCAAAATACAATCTGTTGATTTTGGATCCTGCTCATGTAAGTACTAAAAACTTTCATTTTTGTTCAAGATTATATATTAAAATATTAACTATAGGCATCTGCAATGCATAATCCTAATAGATGTGTCTGCAATGCATACTCCTATGCGTTTAAAGTTTATTTTTCTTTGCACAAAATCGGTTGTCCTGAAATATCTAGCATTTTGTGGTTGAACGATGCTCTACCATTTGCAATATTGCATCATCTACTGTCAGCCTCAGCTTCAAGGTTTCATGAACTGTTTGTGAACAGAATCCTTTCTAAAACCTATATCTTTCCAGCAATTTCCAATTTTGTATTTAGTAAGTTGCAAATCTTCTATCATGACATGGAGCATCATCTAGCAGCTTCACGAAAGTTGTAAAAGAAAATTTTTGCAGCTAAGCCTAAGAAGCATTGAGGGTCTTTTGTATTGTCATTGTTTGGACAGAATCAAATGAGAAGAGTGCATATGTAACTCTTACTTGGCTTATCGTGACATTTCAATATCTGTTGAAGTTTCAGTTTATTTGTTTCTAAGTAGGTGTTAAAATACATCAGGGATGCCTGTAGATGGTATTTCTGAGGCTGAATGAGATTGAAAGCCATCAATTCTTAACTAAATCCGTGGAATATGTATGACATCTCCTTCCAGACATGGATTATACCAAAGTCTTTCTCTGAGCATCTGGACTTTTGGGCCTATCTATATTGGCGCTAGAAATTATTTCCATGTTAACGAAAACAGTAAATTGCTTCCCTTACGAGCACTATTGACGGTTTCTCTAGTATATAATCATTTCTCTTCCTTTTTGGCCTGGAACACTAGTGAACTGCAGAATAGGATTGTAGGCCTGTAGTTGTAGCCCTCCAGTTCATTGGTTGCTGCTATGTTTGGTAGGTAGATGCAAGGCTTCAGGTTTCCACTTCCGTGACAACTTTTGAATTGGTTAAAACTTTAGATGTTTCAGATATAATGTTCTTGATTCTGTTTTACCATATATTTGTTGAATTTGTTGTGTGGTGTAATTACAGAGAACAGAAGCCTTAGAAATAGCGTTGAAAGACAATGTTGGTTGGGAAAAGCTTATAAAAAGAGGAGTTCACACCCTGAAAAAGCCCCAATACCAGGTTAGACAACCTTAGTTGAAAAAAAATTGTTGATGGCAATGTTATCTGATGAGAAGCCTGATGTGTTTTTTCATCAGTTGTGTTATGTAGAACCTGGAATAGCAACAAGCCAGGAGGAGATGGAACAGCTGAAGACCTTAGATAGTGTTCTCATTGAATTCTAAATGGCTGGATATTATTGCTTCTCTTCTATGCTTTTTCTTCGGCTTATCAATGATTTGCATAGTTGACTATGATCAGAAAACTATTCTATTTATTTAACCCTTACAGAAGCATCATAGTCATTTTCATTGCTGCAATTGATTTCTCAAGGTCGACAGGGATATCCGAAAGGAATTGATATATTGACCATCGTTCAGAATCGGAAGCATGAAATAATTTTGAATGCATTTCTTGAGATGATGGAATAAGATTAGAGTGGGAATTTAACTCAGCAATTTTACCTTCTCCGTTACAAAAATTTTGTTCGAACACAATCATCTGTTATACGAAGCCCTGCTGAGTACATAATTTCTAACACAAACTCAAACTGGTGTATTAATAATCTATGCAAATTTTGATCTAAAGTACGCCCTAAATAGAGTTCTATGCGGTAAAGCACTGACTCCAGAAAATTTCTGGAATATCATCAGTTCTGTTTACTGGTTGGCCAATATATTACCATTCAAAACCTTCACACGAAATTCAAGATTGCAGAAAACTGTAATGCGAAACAGGTATCAAATTAATCAATCTAATTCTTGTTCATCATCGCTACCACCTCCAAACATAGCAGCCATTTTCATTGCCAGATTTGCAGCCATTTCTCTCCTCTGAAAATCAGGCATCAATCTCAAGCTGTTACGCATGTTCCCTATCTCAGACATCAACTGCTCCAAGTCATCAAAGTCAAAAGGCGTAACCCCATCTGTTTCTGGGCATTTTTCAGGTTCTACACTGGTAATCACTTCCCCATTACTCTGTAATTCAGACATTGATGTTGAGGGCTGAAGCTCTTCTTTGTCGAACTTTTCTCTGTTCTCATGTTCACATTCTGCCTCCAAATTCTTCTGAGTAGATGATTCTCTTAGATTCTCCATGGTACTAGCACTACTTGTTGAAACCCATCCTTCAAACGTGTCATCCCATGGTTCAGCTATACCCGCAGATAACACTTCATACTCGAACTCGTACTCAGATTCTTCTTCTGACAATTCTGTATGGAATCAAGGGAAACATTCAGCATTCTAATTGGAAAAGTAAGACTATAGATAAATTATATTTACAAAAAAGACCTTCATTTGCAGGTAACGATGGCTTAGGTATCTTATCGCCAGATTTCAAAATCATTCCAGGCCACATATAAGCAGAAAGTGCACCAAACAGACGCTCAACTCCTTGGGAATCGCCATTAACTGACAAACCTGGAAAAGAAAAGGTTTTAGTAGAGACTAATTCAAGTTTATTCAGCTTGTGAATTCATGGCTCAATTTTATTTCACTTCTTAATGGCAAAAATCAACCCAATGGAGGTGAACTCCTTTGATTGAAGAATGTCCCATTAGAGGTAACTATATAACTAACCTAATTATAAAAAAACTCGTCGCCCATAACATCAGGAGTTTCACAAGGAGGAGTACCTCTCCATATTCAATTCCTAATAGATGCATGACAAGGGATTTATGTAATTTATACTTTCCAATATACCAAAAACCACTTCGCCGGAAAGCATTAGACATGTAATGATCCTAAGATATTTATAAGCAGAAAGGTTGGTAGAATGACTTGGAATGCAGCATTATCTTGATCATAACCTGAAACAAAGGGGCTAGCCATCTAATTCTAGAACTAAATCTGAAAATGTTCACCAAGCTGGATGCTCAATTGATGGGCTTTACATACATTTGTCAAAATCGGGATTGGAAGCACAAGCTTCAATATATTCAATGTTGTTGTCGGTGCACCATTCAAGACATGATCTCCCAATATCCCATGCTGGTTGTTCTTGTTCGTACCCAAGTAGACTAGCTCCTTCAGATTCAAAGTCGGTGATCTCATCAGAAGACTCTCCATTTCTTTGAAGTTGTCGTCTTCGGTACTCGGAATGAACTGGATGACCTGGAACGAGATCAACTTTGTTTCCAATGCATAAAAGAACATCAAACTTGTAAACATCGTTGCGAGACACCCAATCCTTGAGTGCTGTGAGAGTTGATAGCTGCAAATCACATACCATAACGTAACCGAGAGATGCATAAAATTAGAAAACAAAAAAAAGCAAAACAGAAAAGAGAAGCGGAGTTACATCAGTCAAGTCAAAAACCAAGACCACGGCAGCTAATCGGTCGTAAAAAGGGAGATTAGCTATTAATAGTTCATCATTCAGATCCCCCATCCATACACAAACATCTGCTGTATAGTACTTGGTATCAATTGTCCACCTGTGTTCAAAAATTTTAACTTTTTTTTAATAAAAAGATTGACAGAAAGAAGGAAACCATCAAACAAACAGAAGAAAAGAAACGAACCCATGAAAAAGAATCTGAGAAGAGGATGATGCATCATCACTAGTGTCCCGGAAATCCACTGAAAGTAATCCTAGAACGGAAAATATTACGCTTTTAATCAACTCGAACGTTTTGTTAGGAATTGAAATACAAATGAAAGAGGGAAAAAAGAGAGTAGTTACGAGAGAGGATGGTTCGTTTGCCGACGTTGGAGGAACCAATAAGGAAGATGGCAGGGAGGTTTTCGAGAGGAGTGGGCCGGGAGCTTTCGGCCATTGGGACAATCAAAATTGGAAACCCTTAACCCCCAATTTCATGTTAAAAGAATTATTACATGCTATAGCTCTGACCATACTACACCAACAACATTCAACCTCAAGTCCAAGATTTAATTACAATAAAAAAATGTTCTCATCCATTAAAATTCAATTCTAGTCTGGTGCATATAGTGTTGGCTTTAGCATACGATAAATAACCCTAATAGATGGTCGAGTCGATAAAGTGGAAGATATGAATTTAAAAATTCTGTATTCAAATTTCCTTAATTACGCTCTTTCGATCAAACCTGTCGTACAAGACTTACCTAGTGCAAAATACCCGATTGACATAATTTGCAAGCTATTGCGTCAATCCAAAAATTTATCTAATACACATCCAAATAATAGAAGTCGTGGATTCTTCCGTTTAAAAAAAAAACACGAAAAATAAAAAGGAAACGAAAGAATAGAACCTAAAATTGTTGCCATATTATTTTCCCATTACCTGAAGATACGTTAACATGAAAGCGAGGTCCACAAAAAGCAGTAAGCAAAAGGTCATACTATGAAGTTCCTTAATTAAATATGCTAATAGTACACGATATCACCGGGATAAAATTGAAGTCATGGAAGCACCTACAGCTAGGAGTTGCCAGCCTTTTGCTTGGCCTTCTCAATAAGCGGCTTCAGTTGCTTCTTTTCTGCTAGAATCTTGAGGAAGTTAAATAAGAAGGGTATGTAGTTGTGCTTTCTGCGAATGTTTTCTGTCCTCCACTTTTTGAACTTTTCCTCCTCCATCAAAATCTTCTCGGTAGCACTCTCAATTCCAGCATTTACTTCAGACAGTGATTTGTTCAGTGCTTCAAAGCTGCTGCTGTCAGCTAGGCGGTCCGATTGAGAGGCAGCAAGTTGCTGCAAGATGCGTTCCCTCCTCCTTTGAAGCTCTTTGAGTTCAACAGTATACATCTCTTTCCGGTTCTTGATTATTGCCATGAGGTTGAATCTTATCTCATTTTTGGAATATCGCTCAATGCGATCCTGGATCACTGGTTGCACCATCCGCAACCAATCGAGACTGTTATGTGCACCAGTGCATTGACCAAGGCTAATCGGTCCCTCTTTCAGTCCATCAAGCTCATAGAGGACACCATCAACAGGTAAATAGCTTATAAAATGGTAGACATCATCATCTTTTCCAGCAGCCTTCTGCTCCTCAGGAACAAAGGGCTCAGGTCTTGCGAAACTGTTATGGGCCGCACGTATAGCTTCACTGTTGTTTATGGCCAAACCTTTGAGTTCAGGTGGAAAACTCTTGGTGAATTCTTTCAATTTCATCAATTCTGGGCCAATATCTATGTCTGGACAATTCAACAGGATAGATAAAATTGCTTGAGTGGCACAAGCATTATTTATGACCTACAAAAAAAACAAAGGAAAACAAGAAAATGAAATGAAAATAATAATTAAGAAAACTTTTCACTTCCTGTAATGCTTCAACACCTACGATCCACATGAGAACAAACCTGACTTGCAAAAAAGAGGTTGGGGTTTGGATCCTTAATTACAAGGCGGTCATCTTTTTCATCAGGGCGCCATTTGAAAAGGAAAATCAACCCATAAACAGGCCTTAAAAGAAAGCAGTGAGAAGTTTAATGTGCCAACAAAGGAGAGCATTCAGACATATCAGGGATTAAATGGTGTATGCCAATTAAGAATGATAACAAACCTAAGATTGTCAAGAGAATCTAGGTCCAAAGAATACAACTCCTCAACCTGATAAGACGCATCACCATATCAGTACACATCAACAAACATGAGACAATAGAAAAGGCTCAAAACAAAATAACAATTAGGAAATTGTAAATAAACTAGTCAGTTGAAAATTTAATGTCAACATCTAACCAAAGGTATATAAATCTCTCCATGCCAAAATGCATACTTACACCAAGGAAAAAAAAAAAGAAGAAAAGATAAAACGAGATGCATGATTATATGGCACAGAAGTTTGCATATTGCAAATATATATTCTTGTTGGAAGCAAGTAGTAATAATCAGAAGAACTGAGTATATACACTCAGGAAAAGGACTAAAAGTCCACAGAACATATGATTTTCTGCATGGTCAAGGCTATAACAATAAACTGAATTATTAAAGCTACTAATATCCAAAAATGCAATAGGGACCAGTGCTGAGAACCTCTGGTTTCCTACTGCAGCTATGGTAATATATGGAATAACTGTAACAAGGTTAATTAAGCATCTCATTGCCAAGTGCAAACCTACATTAGAAATAAGTGAACCATTCATAAACCATAATGATATTACAGATGAAAATGGTGTGGTCTAATCTAGCTGGGCGCCTAGCAGTTTGAATAGATAAATTAATGAATGACTGAAATGAACAGATATTCACAAGATTTCCATTCTGCAAATTCAAAACAAGGAATAGTAATCTACCAAGACATACCACAACCATGATAGTTAGCAATGCAACAAAGAGTGCTAATAATCAACAAAGGTTACCTGAACACCTTTCACTTGCATTTGCTGTATGAGTTCCGTGAATACACCTGCAATGCAAATTAAGAATCTAGCAATAAAACCCAACAGAGATAATGATATGCAAGCTCCATGATGAATTATGCAACAACTAGTTTTGAGAATGTTCACAACAATAAATTAACAAGTGCTTGCACTTTCCATGGCCTTGCAAAAGCTGTGAAGCATGCTGCTCTAGTACACTTTGGTAGTATAGATCTTTAGAAATTACCATCCAGACTTGTCCATGTCTTCCATTCATGTTTGGTATTTCAAACAACTAGGGAAAGTAGCATAATCAATGATGCATATGTTCACAACAGATACAACTACTGCAGGCCCAAACTTTAACCCTGTGCTAATAAACCCTTTTCTGGTATAGAAATAAAATTTTATGGAAATAGAAAGAATCATTTGTTTTGGATTAGAACACCAAGAGAGAGCGAAAACAAATCGGAAGAAAACATTCTCCTTTCACGTAATGGCTAAAATATTTCCAAAATCGGAAGAAACTAGAGACTTGATTCAATATATTTATAATAATTATAGACTTCCTCCCCACTTTCTTCACTTGCTAACTAATAGAAAGACGCTTTCTATCTTCTTCCCAATTCATCCAATCCTAAAATGATAGTGAAAATATTTCTTATTTCTTCCTTTTACTTCCTTTCCACCCATTTTCCCTATATGTTCCAAAAGTATGACAACATATCGAGTGGCTAAAAAGTGAAAAGTGGTCATCAGAGAGGACCAACTCTCACACTTAAGAGAAAATAGGCAAGAACACCAGAAATATCACAAGATGATGAATTCAAAATATTCAGTGAAATGCTCTAACTGAAGCTTCAAGAGGATATGCATCAGTAGCAGAAAAGTGGAATCGAAAAACTAACTCATCACGTTAAAAAGAGTAATTCGAATTAAAATTTCTTGAATAATCTCCTCTTTATCATGGATATTCCAAGACAAATGAATATAAGTCCATGCCATACAACCCACAGATATGTGCTCATTCTCCAATACCATATACAATACTAAGTGCCTTATCATGCCTGGAGGATTCTAAAGTGAGCCACATTTTAGGTTGAGAAATTAACAGTACACTGCAATTTGACATGAAGCCCCCCAGCATATCAAACAAAGCAAGCACTAGAAGAGCACCAGTATCCCCAGTTTAGGGTAGTGAAATGGGTGATTTTCCTAGGGTAGTGAAATGCCTTAAGCTGTATTACAAACTTGGATTTGACTTCTGTTAGCATGGTCAATTTCTCCATATAACAGAAACATTCATGGTGCTGATGATGTTAAAGTGCCTCCTTACTGAACACTAAGGCCATATTGACTAACTTGATCCGATACCAATGTCTCATGTTTAACCAAGGAAGTCGTTGAACATATCAGTATGTATGTATGCAGCATAAAAGTAGGCTTAGTTTAAACTGATTCCTAAAGCCATTCCGGTTATATTAAGTACAGACTGTAACATAAATACCCTAAAACAGTTTAGATTCAAGCCGCCGGTATTTCCAGATGCAATACAAAATTCTTCACAAGAAAAAAAAAATTAAGTAAAAAAGAATGGAAAAGGTAACAGCTTTATAGGCCTATTAAATGTGAAGATCTATACAGACAAGAAAGTAATCACATGCATTGACGTAATGACTAAATATCATAAAGTGTTTCCAACATAACATTCAAAACTCCCATGAGCTACTGACACAATAACAAATATCAGCAATATTACAATGATATTCTTTCCAATCTCGAGTACAGATTAAAAAGAAGGAGCGGAATTGTACCAGGATCGGACTCGATAGTGCACCAAGACATGGTGGAGGAACTAGAAGCTGCAAGAAGAAACAAGTTCATGTGAAAAGCATAGAATATAATCTCATAAACATGAGTAGTGCAAAATAAAAGCAACAGCTGAGCCATAATTTGATAGTACACTTATGAAACCAAACAAGCCGTTCGAAAATACACTCACAACTTTGATATACAGCACGTTACAAGAAGAGACGCTCGTAATCTGTTGCAATTTAAGGGAAAGTTAAAATGAAAGAAAAATAAAGTAAAGAATGGACATCAATTAGGCATTAGCACGTTGATTGAGACAAAACTTGGCAGTAGAAGAGGTGAAGAACAAGAGAGGCGTACGGTGAAGAGCTGAGGCTCTGGGTTCTGGTGCGATATCTTCCGAAGGAGGTGACCTTTCAGAAATAATGAAATAATTAAAGACAAGGGTTTTCCTAAATAGCAACTTAGGCCTACAATACAATTTGATAAATATTTAGATTTGGGCTTTTATATAAAGTTGTTTCGGTTTCCGTAAAGTTGATTTGGTATGTGAGATATATGGGGTTTGGTTAAAATAAATTTGAAGAAATAACCGAAAGTAATTAAATCCAAGCTTGAGCCCTAGCTTAGACCCGACCCACCGTACACTTTTTTAATTTAAAATATTACAATGATGTCCTTTTTATATACATTGCAAATTGTGAGCTATATTGCAGTTGTAAGTGATTGCAATACCTATTGATGACACAAACGTAATTTCAGAAAAATGTGATTATAATTATGTAAATTTTAAAACTATAGTTTAAACCAAACTAATGATATTCTTATGTTCAAATTAGAATTTGACCTAATTTATTTGGTTCGATCCAAAATGAAAGGATTTGGGTCTTAACAACTAGCTCATTGCTTGAGTTTAGTCTTTTTGTTACAATGAAAGGAACTCAAACCTATATTCATAAATATCCTAAATCTAAGTCAACTTATAATTGTCATCTAATATTTTTTTTATTTAGATAGTTGTAGAAAGAGAATAGCAGACGATGTTTTGTAAGAGTTTTATATATGTTCTTTCTTTTATTTTGTTTATACAAATATTTTAATTATAAAAGTTTGATTGAAAGTTAAACCGATAGGATAGAAAAATTAAGGTTTAAAAAGTTCAATTGATATTAGACCGTTATAAAAACGGTTAAAGATTAAATAAAATTAAAGAATTTGAAATATGGTTAAAAAAATGTTCTTACGTATCGAAAATTTTAAAATTTAATTAAAAAGATATTGTTTAATATAAATTAATTGATTTATTTTGATTTATAAGAAATTATAAATTAATAAAAAATGACTAATTAATTAATGATTGCTCAATTTGTAACAATAAGAGTTATTATAGTAAACCAAACCAGAAAGTTGAAAATTGAATAAAAAATTAAACAGTTTAAAATTTTTACAATTCAACCGACCAAGTCAATCAAACTTTTTAATCAACAATAAAAGGCGCCCAATCTCTCATATAGGACTCTTAGCAAGTTGCAATAGTTATAAGTAGAGGTGTGCATTTAAATAAGTATGTAAAAAAACTCAAGATTTTTTTAGATAATTTTTAAAAGTTTTCAATTGAATGTAATGAAAAAAAAAAAGAATTTGATCAATATATAATATGGAATTTTATTTATATTCTGATTAATTTTGCTTTGCGTTACAAGCAACCCGGATCCAACCCGGCCCATTGACATCTCTACGAGGAATGACATAAAGGAGGTGTTTAGCAAATAACTTATCAGTTGTTTTTTAGTTTATTGACTAAAAGTTAGCCTTTTGGCTATCTTAAAAAAGTTATTGATGTGTTTGGTAAATAGCTTATTGGTTAGCTTATTTAACTCGAATAAGCTGATTTCTAGAAGCTCCATAAGATGAGCTTTTTGGATGATCAACCAAAAATTATTAGGTTAAAAAGCCAATTATACCCTCTTTTTTAATAAATTTTGAATTATGATATATATCGCATTTGTGTGATATTATAATTCTAGATTTTTTTTATTAAATAATAAAATTCATACATATTATATAAAAATACTAATATGATGTAACTCACTGCATCATTCATATTAATAAAGAATTTAACATTGGATTATTATTGTTGTTGTTGTTGTTGTTGTTATTATTATGATGTTTGTTATTAAAGTTATAAACTTAATTTTTGTAAAATTAAATATCTAAATTCTTATAAGAGTATTCAATGAAATACTGAGAAATATAATATTCATATCCTTATAATTTTTTTTAAATCATGTCCTCATAAGTCATTTTACACATCAATAACTAATATTAAACAACTAATTTTACCAAACATCTTTAATAAACAATTGATATTATCTACTAGTCAAATTAGCTGATATAATCAGCTATTAGCTAATCCGCTGATCAAATCAGCTGATATAGACCTCGTTTGGTAAATAGCTTATCAGCAAAAAATGAGCTGATTGACCATGTTTAGCTGACTGATTATGGTAAATAGTTATTTATTGTGTTTGATAATTAGCTGATTGGGTTGGCTGATTGAACCTAATCAGCTGATTTTCAAGAAACTCAGGAGAACCAGCGTTTGGCGTTCAACGGATCAAAACTGACGAATGTGCCCTCTCAAGAAAACCCAGGTCGAAGGAAGTGTTGATTTTGGAAAATTCATGGGTTTGCTTGTGGTTGGCTGAATGACCGTGTGCAAAATGCGGTAGTTAGTTGTGGCAAAAAAAGTTGCTCCTTCTCCTTCTTTAATTAGATTTTTTTCCCGTCTTCTGTGTTGCCTAATATGCTATTTTGGAAACCCTCTATGCATGATTTAAAACTTGGTTGGAGTTATGTCTGCATTTGGGTGTTGTTTGCTGGCGTTGGTGAGTGAGAAATTTGCGGCTTGCAACATTAGAGACGTAGGGAAGCAATAACAGTGAGACAACGTGAGGCAGAAAGACGGCGGTTGAGATTGGCTATAACGGAAGCAATAATGTAGGAAGCAGTTAAGCAGAGATAAATAGTGAACATGAACCACTTGTTAATTTGTCCCATCTATAAATAGTACATAAACATAAGAAGATGCACAATGAAGCAGAAGAAGAAGGTTTTGTTTGTTTTTAATATTTTAAATACTTAATTCCAATTAAATGAGCTTAATTGAAGTTAAGCAAGTTTAAATTACTAATAATTTTGAAAAGGTGTTTTTAATTGTTTGAAAATTGTTTTCAAGGGTTAATTTTATTATGAATGTTTTAGAAGTTAATCTAATTTTCAAGATATTGAATTATTAAATTATATTAATCATCAAATCAATTCCAAAATTATCATAATTATTTTTCTTAATTTGATTAAGATTAATAATTATATTGATTCTTAATTAATTTTAGAAAAATAGTTTCTAAAATTGAAATTAATTAGTTTCAATTAGATTAAAATTAATTAATTAGACTTCTTGAAATTAAGAAATTTGTTTTCTTAAATGATTAAGAAAATTGTTTCTTAATTATATTTATTTATTTCAATTTGATTGAGATAATTAAATTTATGATTTTATTTGTTTAGAGAATTATTATTTAATTAGAAATTGTTTCTTTATTTATGAATAATAAGTTTCTTGATTTTACATAAAGTAATTTTCTTGATTAAATTGTGAAAAGTGTTTTCATTTATTTATTAAGAAAAATGTGTTTTCTTTAATATTTCAAAATAGTTTTCTAACTTATTAAAAAAGGTTTTCTAATTAGTCAAGAAATAAATCTCTAAATAAATTATATATAATAACTTTCTTAATTTGTCAAAAAAAAACTTTCTTAATTAAATTTAAAATTGTTTTATTTAATTTTGAAAGTAGTTTCCTTTAATTTTAGAAAATAGTTTTCTAATTAAGGAAAAATAATTTCTAATTAGATTAGAAATAATTTTCTAATTGGATTAGAATGTGTTATTTATATAATTTTTGAAAAGAAGTTTTTCTAAATTATAATAAGTAAGAATTACAATTTATTGAAAATTGTTTTCAATTAAAATTTTGTCCAAAGAGTCAAGATAAATTGGAAATGGTTTTCAATTAGATTTGAAAATCTGGTTTCAAATCAAATTAAAATTCTATTTGGAATAGGAATTTAATTTATATTGGAATCAATGATTTTAATCTAATTTAAGTTTTCTAAAGAGTTGGAAATGTTATTTTAGATTGTGAAGATCAATAATTAGAATCAAACGAGCTTGATGTTTTATGCATAAAATTTGATTATAAGTGCATAAGTTGCTTACTTTATTTATATGGTTGATATATATATTGGATGCATGATACATTGTATGTTTTATATGTGTGATATTTTACATGAAATTTGTGTTTGATGAGACATATGAAATTAAAATCCCTCGTTAAAATATTAAGTACACGTTAAAAACATGATTGTTGCCTTCCATTGTTATAAGAATAAACCAGAGTTCTGTTTATTGTAAGGCTTGTTAATTAAATTCAAGACTGCTTTAACCTGAATATGTTTAATCTTATGATAGTGGGTACTACTTAACTAAATTTGTGTGATTTGGATAAGCAAACTCATGATCACATGAATTTAGAGGCAGGGTTAGGAATAATATATAAGATATAATTTGGCAAGAGTTGTCACTTAACGGATCTAAGAGTCACATGAGATGTGATTGATAAAGTTGTTATCTACCTAATTTAAGTTTAGTTGGTTTGTTGAGCAAACTCAAGGCCAACTATATTTGAATGGGATCCTAGCCCACTAGAGAGATTAGAGTAATCTTTCCGAATAGTAGTGAGGGCTATTATT
>JANKOD010000008.1:5201792-5214803 GCA_026284645.1 Erythroxylum acuminatum | reverse complement strand
TAATAAAATAAAATATAGTTAAAATTAATAAAAATATTATTTATCTTTATATTACCATGTATGAAGCTTTTTAATTAACAGCCAAACAGTCAACTGACTTTTTAAAAAAGCTCTTTTCATAAAAACTTTACTGGCAACAGCTCTACGGACAAAAGCTCATCTAAACAGGTAGTTACTCATGTACCGTGCAGACGAAATGGAGAAGAAGACGTTACTTAAAATATCAAATTTCTTATATTTCAAATAACAATAAAAGAAGTGAGGATTTTCGAGAATCTAATTATAAAGAGTATTTGAAGATATAAATTAAAGTTGCAATGAATATATCATGTCCAGATATGCGTCCGCTTAGAGGAGACTAGGAGTGTGAAAATTCGGAGAATGCCTTCTAAATACTTGAACTGAATCATATAACCAAAATATCTCAAAGTCTCAAAGTCCTTCCTTGTATAAACAAGATATTCTGGAATTGTACAGATAGCAATTCATGTCATGTCAATCTCCGTCTTCCGCTTTCAACCTCCTGTACATGTTACCTTCGTAAAATTGCCTGGTTCGTATCGCCAAAAGTAATGCAAGAAGAGCACCAACAAATGCCGTACATGACAAAATGATGAATGACAACCTGTAACACCGAACACCGAGGCATGTCAGCTGTTTCACTGAAGACTTCTCAATACCCTTCTCTGCAAGCTCCTTCAGTGCTTCGTAATCATATAACGTCCCTGTGATCTTCACATTTAGTATGTATAATCCCAGAGGGGATGCCATTTGTACACAATTGATCAAAGTAGCGAAGCGCTTGAGCCCAAAAAGCTCAGAAATTACAGCGTAAAGTAACGGCCATTGAGCACCAAGCGAAAATCCCATGATCACTGATGCTATGTAGACCGAACCCGAGAAGGGAAAGGCAACGAAGAGGTTGCCTACGCATGACAAAAGAAGTACAAATGTCCACAATAATGGCCGCGGCATTCTGTACCTCATTAACAGGATCTCTGACACGTAACCGGAGAAGATTCTTCCAAAACAACTCCATATACTTACCAGTGAAACAAGGTAACTGATGGTGTTAGTTGGATATCCCAGTGACTCCCCAATTTGACCCAAGTTGTCAGTTGCAGTGGAGGCTGTACCAAATCCACATACTGTTACACAAAGTAGTATCAGCATGTCCATGCTCAAAAGGGCTTGCAAGACTGTGTAGTCCTCACCTCTTTCTGGTTTGTCACACATGGATTTGGAAAGGAAACATGATCTCTTAGCCTTCTGATTTAGCTCCTTTGGGTTATCTTCTTCTGGACCAATTTCTCGTAGTCTCTCAGTGAGTGCATCGCTCTGAAGCCTCAGAGGATCATGTCTTGTGTTGTTCATTTGAAACCACTCTTCTCTAACCACAATAAGGACAGGAGAGAATAGAATAACGCAAATCATTATGGCACTCACACGGTACCCTATGCCTGAGAAATTGAGTCTTTTCTGAACAATAATCATGCCCATGAGAAACAAAGCCAACACAACTGACACAGAGAGGAATTGGTAAAAGACTCTGAGCTCATTAGGTTGCCTCTCACCCTTGTTCTCTCGAATTGCAGAAGCAAAAAACAGATAGAGAGCAGAAGGGAAACAAGCAATCAGAAAAATGATTGAACTGGAATTGTTTCCATAGATGGCCAGGTAAAGCTGCGTAGTGATAGCTCCACTTAGCCCAACGAAACTCTTGAGTACACCTAGTAACACGCCTCTACCTTCAGGGAAGTTCTTGAGACAAGTTACATAAGCACATGTAGTTGCAAAGAACTGGGAGTTGGCTGCTACAAAAATGTAGAAACACATGTGCCATAATTTAGGTAAAGGTATTTTGTTAGTGACAGCGAGCCAAATCATGGAGTAGCCTGCGAAATTCAGGGCAGCGCCGATAAGGAGAGAGAACCACGGAGGAGCTAATTCAGCTAACACCCCAGAAACTATACCAAAGTTGCCACCAAGCTCTTTGAAGAAGTCTAAAAGATTGAGAGTTTCTTGGTCGTAACCAAGAGACGATTTTATGTCGTTTGAATAGGCTGCAAATAGACAGATAATACCACCTCCAATCATGATCATGTTGGAGGCAAAGAGTGAAAACCACCTGCCTTTCACCACCTGCAGTGCTAATTGCCATACCTCCGCCATGTTTTTTCTGCTTCCGTGGCTGTGACCGAGTAAGCTGTGATTTGAATTTGTTGCCAATTTTTGTATTTGGCTATGAATCCACTACATGCAAACAATATCGTTCTTAGATGTTGATTGATTGTCCTTGACGTGAATTTTAATGTTTTAATTTTCTCCTTAGGACCAATTATTAGATACCAATCAAAGCATGTATATATTAAGTAAAGGGACTTGTTACTTTTAAAAAAAATGGCCATGCTTTCCACTCCACCCAGGATAAAAAATAAAAAATAATTGGTCACATTGTCCTTTTGAAATATATAATTTCTATTCCTAATGTCCACCATGATTATCTTTGACCATAATCTTTTTTTGAAATTTTAAGAGAAATTATATTATCAAAAGCCAAACACTACAATGTACAAACCTACAACTGGAAAAGTAAAGAGTTACACCCGCAAACCTCTCAGCCTGGAAGCTCACACATGCTAAATATTCCAGCGACGTCTCATAGCTAAACTTACACGTTCATGCTTCCCATGGGCTATAAGAACCTCCCGAATAGTCAACCACACAAAAAACGCCGCTTTAGGAGAAAGTACCTGCTGTCACACTAAATTCGCCCATGAGACCACTGCCATCCTGTCACGTCCACACTAAATCTTGATTGTTAATATCAGTATAATTACATTTTTATTACTGATGCTAATGTTAGTATAATTATATTTTTATTGCTGATGATAATTATACATCAGATAAAACTTAAGAATAAATTAATTTTTAATCACTTAAATTTATTTTAATATCTATATATAATATTTTATTAATAAAATTTATTTAATTTTTAAAATAAATAAGTTGATGTTTATCTTAAATATTAAGTTTAAAATTTTGAGTATTTTGAAGATATTTTAAATTCGATTACATTTATTAGTAATTATTTATTTTATTTTATTTTATTTTAATACCAAAATTAAATAAATTATTTATAATTTTATTAACTAAATATAATATAAAATCAAATTATTCATAATTTTATCAATAATTAATATATTAAATAATATATATTTACTTGATAATAAATGAAGAAAATAAAAATAAAACTAAAACTAAAAAGGGAAACTTAAAACTCAAATATACAATTTTTTAAACTAAAATTTGGACCTTGGCTGAAGCAATGTCAGCAAATAGTCTCAAAATTGCTTGGTGGCATGTCAATTATTCTCACGTCACTGAGCAACCAGATTCTACAACAAAATAGCCATCGCTATCAGTTAAATAACATTTTTGTTAGCTGGGGGCAACCAAAACCACCTCAGCAAATAGAAATTAGAGTTTAAAGAAAATCATACCATGACGAACTAACGAGTTTATGAAATTTTAAGCCCTCTCTAACTGTAAGATTTTAATTATAAAAAGGCATCCAATCTCTAAGTGTAGGATTCTTAGCAAGTTGCAATAATGATACGTAGGGGGTAGGTTAACATTGCAAGATTTATGACAACAAAACATTGACATAAATTTATTTAATGTGAGAACAAAACCAGCATTAATGTTGATCCGACATGACATACTAAATTACACGTTCAAGCAACTTAGGACTCCATTTTATAACTCTAATTATAAATATTATTATTAAATTTAACCTAGGGAACTTTTACACAATACATGAGTTTCAAAAGTTTTATTCTTTCTTAGCATCAAAGAAGGATCGAGAGCAAGATTGAAGTAGATGATGACAACTTCTCTAATTCTTTTCTTCATTCTTTCTCTCATATTAAGATTGATTTATTCGCGTTTTGTTTATGTTATATTTAGTGGCTAAAAAATCTTGCAATGGTTAAAGATATAGCTTGTAAATATTATTATTAAATTTAATAATAATTGGAATATTACATAAATGAAATTCAAAACTTATTGTTGCATTTTTTTTGTTAGTTTAATAGTTTAATTATCTTTTATCAAATTTATTTTTTTTAGTTTATTGTTCAACTATGATTAGTGAATATAGTGGTATAGTTTACGGGATCGATACATTAGATTCAATAACTTTCTGCAATTAACTTTGTATATTTAAAGATATATTGTACATCGTTCAACTTTCTCAAATTTTATCGTGCCACACTACAAGAATTCTGTAGTTTACCGACGAACAATACCAATAAAAAACGATTGTATTCTGTTGGTAAAATGATTTTTTGACGAAATAAAACGACGATGAAGATGTCGTTGATACGATCATATATAAATTTAACGATGGAGATATTGTGTGTCCGTTGGTAAATTTATCGACAGACAGACATAAATTTTACCGACGGAAGGATATAACCGTTGGTACATTTGCGAATGGAAAAAGAAGAACAATCGGCGGTAAATTAGTAAGGTATTCCGTCGGTAAATCGTAGTTTAGATAATCCTAAATGTTTCACTATTATCGACGGAAGAAGAAGAATGGTTGGTAAATATAATACAATTTACCAACAGTTTAAATTGTTTCGTTGGTAAATATAGTATTTCTTTTCGATGGTCTTTTATATTATGTCGGTAAATAAAATTAAGAAATTTTTTAAAAAATCCCGACATTAAATTTTATTTAATGATCTTATGATAAATGCATAATTTCAACAGTTATGAATTATTTGTGCAAAATATTTTTATTTTTTTATATATTTAATTTGTTTAAATAAAAAGTTGATTGATGATATAAAGTTAAAATTATCTTAATTAATAATAAGAACATTACAGTGTACATAATAAGTCTTTGTAATTCAAAGCAAATGACTACAACAATCATAATGTCCTGGTGACCACCGGTGCTTTGAGATGCTACCCCTCGCCTTCAACTCATCCACCTCATGTCTGAGCTAAGCTATGACGTCCATCAATGTGTCCACTGTGGTCTGAAGCCGATTGACTTGATTGGTTTGCGATTGTCTACTAGTTGCTGCTATACTGGACATGGAGGATTGTGAATAACATGTGTTCGCAAATGAACCTAACCCGAAGATCCTTCCACAACGGTCCCTACCACCCACAGCATCAAGATATGTCTGACTCTCATGAATAGGTTGTTCCTGCTGAGACTGTCGCTGAATGATTTTTTGTATTTGAACCTATTAGGAAGCAATGTTTAAATGAGAAAGTGATAATTATTAAGAAATAACAATAAAGCATTAATTTCACATACATTCAGTTCTCTACATCGGCTGTTGACGAATGTTACACCGTCATGCTTCTTCGTGTGAGTGTGCAAAAACACCTGAGTAGGTGTAGGCTTCATGCCCATAAACTTTTCCTGCGTATTTAACCTAAAATGTGAGATGTGAACTAGATTTTATAAAAAAATTTACAGAGTTTCCTCTATTTTTATGATATTTTTCCCATGTTGAACAAATAAAATAACTCAACACAGCCATATATGGCACCAGACATTTATACCATTATCATTATCCATAATACACATATTTTCATTCCAACATTCAGACATCAATTTAAATTAAAATACAACAAAGTCAAACAATTAGATATAAGTGTAAAGTTTAGATACTTACAAGTCTCTCTGCATGCTCGTGGTAGGTAATTGATCATCTCGTATATACGGGAAGACTCTCTTCCCCTAGTTCTCCATGTTTATTGGTCAAGTTACACTCTAAAATGGGCATTGCCTCAGGTGATGTCCAATACTGCTGTCAACGACTCCATATTTACTCAAAAATATAAGGCAGTCATACACCAGCCTTGTGTATTGTACCAATAAAGTCACGATAACGTGTACGTGCTCGTCTCTCCCATACTTTATGTATGATCGCGTCAAATTCAAAATCCCAAAAAAATTTGTCTGAAATAAAAGGAAAAAATTCAATAAATACTTATAATGTAATAATATTTATCTAATTAATGTATACAAATCAATTAAAAAAGAAAATAATTTTTTATTATATCTCAAAATCCTGATAGTAAAATTCTTTTATAGCCTGGGAGATATTCTTCCATACATAACTCTCAAGATCAATCTTCTCCTTAAATTTGGATGTCATGTTTCTAAAGCACGGTCTAGACAGAATCAACATAATATAAAAGAAAATAATTTTATACCATTTTTAAAATTTAAACCTATAACTTAATTATAAACATATATTGTTTTATGTATTTTCACTTACAGATTATTGACAATTGTGATATAAGTTAATCCATCAGGTCCTTCAGCTCTAGGCTGGCGGCCGCCTCCTTCATCCGCATTGTTTACCTCTGGTATCTTTATCACTATCAAGTACGGAAGGTGATACCTCATCTGCAAGTATAATAGTTGGAGAGGAGGAGGTGATTCAGTTGCAGCTGCAGAGTATGATGGTTCACCTTAACAATGAGTACCTCCGAATCATTGTCTGAACCTAGGTTGCATTATATCACGTTGTCTCTTTGGTGGCATATTTCAACTTGAAATTTATATTTGATTGAATTTTCTAGAAATATAAAAATTTGAATTATATATTTTACACAATATATTGAAAAGGGAATAATTGATTTACTGAATATAATATTCAATTACAAACACAAATTAATTGTTATCATCATTTAACTGTAAATTACAATCATCTTCTTTTTCTGAAGAATAAGAATCAAACTCAGGCTCCTCTTCAGATCTCTGGCTTTCGTCATCCTCTCAAGATGAAATTTCAACATATTCATTAGATGGATCGTTCCAAGGTTCATTATCGTCATATGTGACAGATGCATTTATTTCATAAACATCTTTCAATTCACTATTCTCCTTTTCCATGTGATTCAAAAATACCTCTAGGTTTAACTTTGCAAATGGCCAACTAATCTAACTTATCTCATCGTAAGCTAGGAAAAGGGACATAATATACCTAATCGCTTGCATTGCTAACATGAAAGGTTCAAATTGTCTCAATCTTCTTCAGTTGTTGATTTCAACTAGATTGTATCGGCTACGCACTTTTGTACCAACATTTGGAGTCGAATCAAACTAGTTACACTTAAATATCACACTTCACTTTATTGGCAATGCAGGGTACTCAATTTCAAATATCTCAATAATTTTACCATAGTAATCCATCAATTCTCCCTGTATGCAAACTCCACTATTTATTGTTGCCATGCTATGACCATAATATTCTGTATGATATTTCTATCCATTAACGAAATACACCAGATACAATTTAACAGTTCGCGAAGGTCCCTTCGCAAGATCACATATAAACTTGTTCTCTATTAGATTTTCTAAAGCCTACACAAAAGAAATTATCATATTAAACAGTATAATATCATTTGAACATTTAAATCTTATAATTCAATTATTTCAATATTTGTAAGTGAAAACTTACATATTTCTCGAACCATCGAGGAAAGTGTCTTCCAACATTTTTATTGATATCATCCTGTTTTTTGTTGGGCATTAGCTCGCATAACAATTCCTCGTATAATTTAAAAACATTATTATATATTTCAGTTATGAATAACACTAAATTTCAAAACCCAAATAATTAATTTCAACTTACTGCACGAAAGGTTGAACCTTTTGACAGTTCAATAAAATGTAACCATGGGCAGCCTCAATTTCTTCCTCTGTTAACATTCTTCTTGTTGAACGTCCATATGTTTGTTCAGGATATGTGAAAATGGGTAAGTTACCATCAGCATCACTCGTTCCTCCCCCATCGTCATTACGAGGAACTTTTCGTTCTTTTGTGTGAACATGCGGCTCAAAATAATGTGAACAAAATGTACTAGCTTCTTCCACTAAATAAGCATTACATATCGAACCTTCAACTCTAGCTTTGTTTTTGACATTTTTCTTCAAGTGATGCAAATACCTATATTAGTGAATAGGGTTATTACAATTTAGTTGTTAAGACATGTTATTACTTTAATTACAATCATTTTTTGTTGAATTACCTCTCAAACGGATACATCCATCGATATTGAACTGGATCGACTAGTTTTGCCTCGTGTGTTAAATGTACAAGTAGATGGTCCATACAGTCAAAGAAGCTTGGAGGAAAAATCCCTTCTAACTTGCACAAAATTACTAGAATTTCCCTTTCTAGTTTTTCCATTTAAGCCAACTTGATTGCAGATGATTTTAAACTTTTGAAAAACAAACTTAATTTTGTTATTACTTCCCAAACCTTATTCGGTAGCAACTCTCGAAATGCAATTGGAATTAGCCTTTACATAAACACATGAAAATCATGACTTTTCATCCTAAATAATTTGTAATTCCTCATGTCCACACACCTTGCCAAGTTTAAAACATTACCATCGGGAAACTTTAGACTTTTCAACTATTTACACAATATTTCTTTTTGTTTTTTTTCAAAGTGTAACATGCTTTCTAATATTTATTGTTGTGAAGATCTTTATGTAACTTATTCCTTTTACAAAAAAGTTTCAAATTAGCTCGTGATTTTGCATTGTCTTTTGTCCTCCCTTCAATGTTATGGTATTGAACAAATTGTCAAAAATATTTTTTTCAATATGCTTCACATCTAGATTATGACATATCAAATTTAGTTTTCTAATATGACAAATCCTAAAAGATGCTTCGTTTTTTCCAACCAATGTTTTTACTAATGCTTATATTAACTTCATCAGCTTCAAATTCTGTAACGTTCAGCAAGCCTAATTTCTCAATCTCCTACAATATCTCTTCACCAGCTTTGTGAGGGGCAGGAGGTGTTTTTATTGTCCTATTCTAAATGAACTTTTGTTTATTGCGTCTAAATGGATGATCTGGAGGAAGAAATTTCCTATGGTTGTCAAACCAACATGTTTTGTCCCCGTTTGGAAGATAAAACGCATCAGAATCATTATCACAATAAGAACAAACTAATTACCTTCTGTGCTCCATCCGGGCAACATGACATATGCAGCAAAATCACTAATGGTCCACATCAAAGCTGCTCTCAACAAAAAATTTTGTTTCAGAGACACATCATATGTCTCAACACCATATTCTCAAAGATGCTGCAATTTCGATATCAATGGTTGTAAGAATACATCAATTTTATGGTTTCGATTTGTAGACCCTGGCATAATCACTGTAAAAAACGTATATGCCTCTTTCATACACATCCATGGAGGCAAATTATAATGAGTATTATGATTGGCCATGATGAATATTGCTGGTCGGATTGACCAAAAGGTTGGAATCCATCTGTCTACAATTCCAACCTAACATTTCAACTTTCAGCTGCAAACTCATAATAGGTGACATTTAAATGTTTCCATGCCAATGCATGTGATGGATGACTCATTATTCCATCTTCCTATTTGTGTTCAATATGTCATCTCATGTGAGATGTAGTAATATCAAAAGCATATAGTTTTTGAAGTCTCGGAGTTAGCGGGAAATAATTCATCCGCTTCTAGGGTACTAATTTCTGTTTCATAGAATGCTTTCTAAGCTTGAACCTAGATTGACCACAAAATTTGCACTCTTGTAATTCCACATCATCTCCCCAATATAACATACATCCCAATTCGCAATAATCAATCTTTTCAACAGGCAAACCAAGACCCCTAATGAGTATCTTCATATTGTAAAAACTATAAACCATTATATGATCAGGAGGTAATGATTCAATATACCATCCAAGAATTTATCAAAACTACAATCAGAAATATGCCCTTAAGACTTTATGTTCAATATTCGAGCAATTGAAGACAATTGAGTCATTGTCTCATAATTTGGAATTTTTGGTCAGTTGAGTGTAGTAAGTCAAAAAGCTGTTTTGCATTTGGGTGGTTCTTCTTTAAGATTTTCTATATTTTCCTGAAAGGTATAATTGACTGTATCATAAACCATTTGCATGTAAGGATTTTCATTTGTATCCACATTATTTGGTCTAAATCTAATCCCCCCTTAAAGCTCATTTAAATTCACTGACGATTGTACTTCATTACCCCTTGAGGTGCTACAAATCAATGGTTCCCCATGTCGTGTCTGCTCAAAATAATTTGGGACAAACCCTTTTCTCAGCAATTGCCCATTCACTTCATCAATAGGAAGGAAATGAATGTGTTTGCACTTTTTACATGGACATCTGATCATTGGGCCATCCATATATGCAGGTTGAGAACATACATAATGAATAAAAGCTTTAACTCCCTCAAAAAATTCAGGATTAATGAAACCATTAGCTGTTAATCGTCTATCCATCTAAGATCTATCAACATTACTTATTTATCCAAAACTGTTAATTTCAAACAGTGATTCCGTAGTTAGTATCCTTCATGTTTCCCAAAGATTACAGAACATCTAAACTTTACATAACATCCCCTAAGTATTAACCAATTTAATTAATCACCTACAATTGATTTCAAAACTATGGTACATGACATTGTTTACACCTGTGAATCAAGAAAACAAGTTCTCATTGTGACTCCTAGGATCATGGAATTTTTAAAATTCTAGGCTCGCGGAATTTATAGAATTTGATCAATATGTAGACTTTGTGTACATTTAACATGAGTCAAATATTAAAGACTCTTCTTTGTTCGTAAATCAATACATGAGCTTCCTATTCCACCAACTCTCCTATTTGATGTAATTGATGAGTGGAATTCCCAGTTTATAATATAATAGAGTTTCTCTTAACAATCTAGAGGAGCACAAACCTATTGAAAATGCACTTATACCATATAGTTATAATACAATAGCTTGTCTTAATTACTATTTTCTTTACTACAGTTAAACTTAAAAGTGTTAGTATATAAAGACATGAAGCTACTTTTAACTGTCAGAGTTTTCTTTCTACTAGTGAAACTATGACCAACAACATTTAAGCCACAGCCAAGTAACAGTTCCGATAAGAATTTTACCAATTCCAGCATAAATCAATAAAAACCTAAGAAAAATACTAGCAAACTAAGCAATGCAAATTTCCAGAATTATGGTAAGGTTTATAGTCATTGCTCAATTACTTAAAATATGAAGAAGTAAAATAAATTACTTGAACACAAGAGACTAATGATTCAACCATCTCCAAAGTCCTAGAATTATGTACATTAACATTGTGTAATATTTAGTTGATTTGTTTTTTTAGTTAAAGTCACTTAGAATATATAAATAGGTAGATATACATCATATTATATACACATAAAAATAACACTTATGCATTTCTTCTTCGTTCTTTATTTTGGTAGCAACACAACCAATATCCTATATTAAAGTTCCTCAAAACCTATAAAATCATTCATTTATCAATCCCATCACAAAACAAATATACGTTCATACCACAAACTTAAATTTAGATTAATAATACTTAAAATTTAAAGCCACAAACCGAAGTTCATACCATAAACAAGTTTCGGTTGATGCAAGCCATTTACATTAAAAATGTAGCAAGTTTAAATGGGAGGTTCAAATTACAAACAAATACTCAAATTAAACCAAGTACACAAAAACCTAGTAAATAATAAAACCCACTTACCTCAACTGACACGCAGAAGAAGTCACTGAAGCACGTGAAGGAAGAAGATGACGGAGCTAGAGTGAGTTGATGGCCAAAGAAGATAACCAAAACAAATCAAAGAAGATGATGAATTTCAAAGCAGTACGCAAATTGATATAAATTCATATTCAGAAATCTTAGTTATAACATTTGATTGTCGCCATGTCATGCAGAAAATCCAATTATTTGCCTTTTAAAACATAAAAAGGATGATAAAACTTCTCTTTTCAATGAAGTAAAAAGATGCAAAATGACTATGCTACAAAATATAGAAACAGATACAAATTCAATTAAAATGTGTGGAAAATCATTGTTGACATTGTCAATTAGCAAAGGAAATGAATGTCAAAATTGAATACCTGCTAAAGCTTCTCTTCAATCTCCTTGAAAATAGAAATATTGCCAGCAAATGAGTTCCTACAACTAAGAAATAATCAATAAGATCTTAGGCAGGAACATTAAGTATTTGAAAGAGATCTTAAATCAACAGGATAAACTTGAAAATATTACTTTTACATATATATTTTCCACTCAATTCCTTTATAACATCTTAACAATCTGGAGGCAACAATATATACATCTATAACATACTTATTACTGAATAAACAACACAAAAAATGAAAATCAGTGGCCATGGAGGAACCTGAAACTTTCAATATGAAACATAATCAAGCAAGGCCAACAAAACAAGAAAAGAAGTTATAATCTAAGTTTCAATAACGTTTTATGGATTCCCATCAAACCAAAAATAGACAAAAAAACTTTTATATAGAATTCCAGAAATGAGAACATTTACCTTTGATTGTAATATGTCAAAAAAATATTATGGTATTTAATCTAATAATACGATAGATCCATCCCTTATTGGAAAATAACTACAAACAAAATAGAAAGACATCTTGATGGATCAATGTACAAACAATTTTGAGTTTTGACCAGTTAGATTTTCCATAAATATAATATTAAAATACATTACTTTTTTTATTACTTATTTGTTGAAACTAACTAAAAGAATTGTCATATCCTTCTAAAGAAAGAGATTGCTTTCATATGCCTAGTTGACTCTTAAGCAATCAATCGCTTTTGGTGTAAGAGAGTGGCTGCTATATAATATTAGAACTCACAAAGTTTATCTTTTTTCTTTTCTAAAATTAAAAAGAATAGCTTTATGTTGCTTTCTTCTATATTAATGTAGCGCCCCCTCATCGTAGGGTACACAACGGGAAACCCGAAGGTCGCTCTGACGAGTATCCCACGATAAAGGTGCACCACCAGAACATTTATACTAATAATCCTCATGGCAATGCAATAATTTAAAACCACAACATCAGAAACCAGTAAATTTTAAACAGTAAGTAACTAAAAACCCATGTTCATAATA
>JANKOD010000008.1:5139154-5159942 GCA_026284645.1 Erythroxylum acuminatum | reverse complement strand
AAAGCATGGTTGATGTAAACAGTAAACTAGTAAAGTATACAGTACAACTGTATAATATACCAATATGGACTATTTTGTAATTTTTAAAAATTTTAGGGACTATTTTATAAATTTAAAAAATTTCTGAAACGGTACCTGTACAGTTTCGTTCCATAACTCAATCCGGTACCGAACCCGGTACGGTATTCATAACTTTGGTACATACATCTCCTTTAAGAATAAATTCAATAATGTTTAAAATTCATTCTATTTTTATTATTCTCTATTTTATCTACTCTTAAAAAACTAATTATTTCACTTAAAATGAGTTTGTGTATATCATTCAGGTAATTTAAAATTTAATTATCAATATTTTAGTTAATTTTTTAATCATTGTGCAAATAACATTATTTTAATAAAATATATTAAAATATAATTTATAATTCATATTAGTAATTCTTGATTACAATGAATGTGCATTAAATTTAAATGACTTATGAAAATGACAATGTTACATGAGGAAGTGGGATAATGTTAGATTATTAATGTCTCATGTAATAAATGTTTATAAAGCTTAAAACAACATGATGAGTGTAGTAGTTAAAAGGTGATTTTCTAATAAACCACTTACAAGGATCATCTCTTTTGATCCTATTCTTGCCTATTAAAATACTTATGTCAATAAGCATCATATAACAGATATAACTGAAAAAGGAAGAAAAAAGAATAGAAACAAATATGAGAATCTGGAATTATGAAAAGTTTGATTTTCGTACTATTTTTATTATTCCCTATTTTGTCTACCATTTAAAAACTAATTATTTGACTTAAAATGAGTTTTTGGTATATCAGATTCTCTTTGATAACATTAGAACTACTCCAAAAGTTCATATGATTAAATTCAGATAATTTAAAATTTAATTATCAATATTTTAGTTGATAAATTTTGAATAATCATTATACAAATAATATTATTTTAATAAAATATATTAAAACAAAATCATTATAAACCATCGTCTTAACGATAGAATAATTTTATATTTTATTTCATTCCATTATTAAACCCAGCCAAACATACATAATACATTTACCATTTCCAACAAAGAAAACATGGTTTTTTCCGTACCAAATCTATCAATAGCATAAAGTATAGCGATAGCTTCATTTTTTTAATTACAAGGGAAAGAAAATAAAAATGACTAGTTCATATAGCCTAAGCTCCTTTGAAGGGGTCTATTATAAAGGGTTCTTTGCATATTTCGGTAGAGTGCATCTAAAATATTCCGTAGAGCTCCTGAAGTGTATGCAGTTTCAGCGTTGCTACAGAGGCTAAATGCGCCAATTAATCCGTACATTAATTCCATTCACGATGCGTACGCTCAATTTGCACTTCTCATACTCTAAATATCAAGTTGTGGATACCTGTTATTAAAAAAAAAAAAACTCAGTCAGACCATTCAGCGGTAGCTTCATTTAATTTAACAAACAACACTAGTAACATTCAGAGATTCGCCACGGTTGACAAGACAATCTGCAGGGGAGAGCCTAACGAGGCTTCTGATAGCAATTTCTTGAGCATTCGTATTAGTAATGTCTCTAGCTTGCAAATTGCCAATAACAATATAACATCATGATCATCGGTACTAATACTAGGAGAAGATCGTATGCGCTCCCTCAGTTTCTCACAAACATAAACAGGTCTATCCCTACATACGTTTTCAATCCCATAAGTACTTCCTACTTTCAGATATCTTACACCTAATCTTTTTAATATTCTTAACAAGTTCTTTCCTAACTTTCAAATCACTAGAGCAGTATGCATAACTCCTCAAGCATCCCACAAGCCCAGGTTGTGTTCTTTGAGAAATAAAGCTCAGGATGTAAGTGTCAATAACATCCTCAACATCGTAGGCCACATCCCTTATGTCCCTAACCCAGTTCCTGACTCTTTCATCGCTCTTCTGCTTCACATCTGCATCTTTTAAGAAACACTGAATTCTTGTCAGCTCCCTCTGAACTGACTCAACTTGATCCTGGACGTCACATTGCAGAGAAGCCACTCCTTCAATGAGTAAATCAGCAAGCTTTTCTATAACAGATGAAACCACAGCGTCCGCCATGTGTATGTGCAGTATATACAGCTCATATAAACCCCCAAGATCTAATCTTTTCGATGACTGGATTGAATGGCACAATCAAAGCAATACAGCTGCACTAGAATGTGCCTGAAATTTAGAAAAGACAAAGCTCGCAACTTTTGTTAAAAGGGGTCCTCTTGCAACGAAGACTAACATAGTTCAAGATTTTCCTGAAATTTAGAAAAGACAAACCTAAAATCGTCCTTTCGCAAACCGGCCAAGCTAGTTCTGTTTTTTAATAATGACTTTTTCCTAATGTTGATTGTTGATTTCTGTTATTTTTATATGAAATTTTCATTTAAATCAGTAATATATTATTATAATCAATTCAACCAAAAAAACTAACTAAAAAATGATATATTCTTCGAGCTATTTTTATTTTCTATTTTTGTTTCTTATTTTTATTTAATGCCCTACTCCAATTTTCAAATTATTTAGAAAGAGTTAATGTAACGTCCAAGTATCTCAATTTCGTGAATATTACTTTTTGGGTCGTTAATAGTATATCCTGAAGTAAATAGTGACACCGAGGACCCAAACTATGTTTTATTTTATTTGGCATCGGATAATATTATTCAAGGACAACTCGATGATCAAATTAGAGTTTCAAACAAGTTTATTAGTTTGACCAAGAGATGACCAGTGATCAAAGTTTTACCTGATAAAAGGTGAAAGTTAAACTCGAAAATAATAATAAAAAATGAATGATATTAATTAATGTCTTTATGAGAAGTTCATATTTTTCTTATGGGTATTTTTATTAAGAAAAAAGAATGAATGAATTAAAAGATAGTTTTAATTTTGGATCTAAAAAAACAATCAAAAAAACATTTAATAAGAGAGTACATGACATTTTTGTCAACTACTCATTCTCTTTTTCTCCAAACATTGTCGAGAATCACGTCCCTCTTTTTTTCTCCATTTTTCTTTCATTTCTTTTATTTTCAAGCCAGCTTTTTTTATATATTTTTAACCCCCCAAATCACCTATTAAAACACTAAATCATCAACCTGAGTTCCTTAACTCACTGTATCAACAAAAAGTTTGGGAAAAGATGAAGGTATATGGGTGTTCTTGATGAACAGTACTTGAAAATTTATAAGGTAATGAAGTTTTTGCTGTTTTTAGTACATGATTTTTGGTATAGTTGCATGTATTAATGAATAAAATGAATGAAATTGAATTTGTTATGCAATATTATGAAGATAAAGAAGATGAATTGGAGGACAGAGAGAAACAGAAAGAGAAAGTGAAGGAATAAGGAATTGTTGATAAAATTGAAGTTTATGGAAGTTTAATTTGAAGATTTTGACATCAATTTGGTATGTGTTATTGTAATTCTATTTTTCCTAAAAATTTTGTATTAGGTAATTTAAGGTTCTTGAGTAAAATTGGAGGTTTACGAAATTGTTATTAAAAATATTAAATTGGATTGTAAATTAAGTAGTATATGTGTTTAATTTAGATTTTGGATTTATAATTTATATTGTCCCCAACTGGCATACATATGTTGAATTTGAAATTTTGATATGCATATTATTTTTTACTAATTGGTAAGATGAATATGTTTTGAATGTTGTATTAATTAAATTAAAACCAATATTGTAAGAAAAAAATGACATTAAAAAGTGACATTTGCTTTGTCAAATATAGAATAGCTTGAATATACTATTACGAGTGTTTATCATTAAATTGGAATGAAATTTAATTAGATTTACCCTAGTTAAATATATGGGAACTGTAGGAATGTGATAAGGTTGGCATGTCAATTAAGGAGTTAGCAGTACTGCATCATGATATATGTTACCGAACTGTATGGCTCCGAAAGCTTGGTTCTGGTGTAAGATATTTGATTTGTATTATGAACTGCATGACTCCGACAGCTCGGTCTTGATATGTAAATATTATTAAAAAAGACTGCATGGTTCCAAAAACTCGATCCCGTATTTTAAAATCTCACTCATCCAACTCGATAATACAATTCTATCGAATTTTACTTTGGTGCAATTACACACACACACACATGACTAATAATCAAGGAACTTCAAATGAAAGTAGTAATTGATCGTAATTTAAATTGTACAATTTATTCATCATTGTGTAATTAGATATGAATTATTAAAATAGATACACGCATGTATTTTATAACTTGATTTTAAATACCTATTTATGCTTATAAATAAATGAAGATATATATACGTGTGTGTGTGTGTGAAAATATTATATAATATGCATGTTATAGTTGAATGAATTGAATTGAATGAGAAATGTAATTGCTTGAATACCACTAATTCTATAGCTTAGCGTGTGGATTTTCTTTTCAGACGTAAGTTTTGAAGAGAATTAGAAGAAAGGTATGGTGAATCTACTATGAGACAAGAGTCACATAGAGGATCTCGAAAGATTTGGAGGTGGATGTACTACAAATTTTTATTTTGATTTTGGTTATGACATATACACATAAAGAAGTGAAGGACTTTATAGGATTTTATTGTGAAATTATATATGAACACATGAAAGTTATGTATGACATTTGGTTTAGATGTGTTGAAATGTATTGGAGGATGGGGAAATTATTTTGTCGCGAAGTTTGACATGGAGATGGATAATTGAGTAACATGCATGAGAAGTGTATTAAAGTTTCTTATAGGAGGTTTTAAGTATATATAGAGGAAACTCTGTCAAATTTTTATAAAGTGAATGAGAAGTGCTAGAATAATGAGATTTTAAATAGAAAATGTTGTAGTTTGAAGTATTAGGTATTTAAGAATATGGTAACATTCAGTATGTTGATTTCATTATCGGGTATGGGGTGTTACATTTAGTGGTATTAGAGTTCGGCATAATCGATTTTGAGATCTATAATTAAGGAAATAAAGGAAAAACGAATTGTGTACATGCCAAATGAAGAATTATATGAGAATAATGAGGTTTTAAATAGAAAATGTTATAGTTTGAAGTATTAGGTATTTAAGAATATGGTAATACTTGGTATGTCGATTTCATTATCAAGTATAAGGTGTTACAATTAAGAATGATTTTTATAATTACCGCGATTGATATTATTAAAATAAGTTATACACACTTTAAATTTATATCTTATTTTTTTAATTTAAAGAGCTTCATTATATCTTATATTTTAAATAATACTAATTATGATGATTATAAAAAATAAAGAATGGTAAATTAGTTCGGGTCTGATTTAACTCCACAAACAAATATCTGTATTTACTAGAATTTGGATTACTCTAATTTAAAATTTTTAGTTTAAATTGATTCGATAAAATAATATTATTTTAATTTAATTTTTTTATTAAACGTAAAGTTTAGAAGGTTTATCTCAGTCACCTTGACCTTCGGAAGCATGAAGTCAACGAATTCAGTTCGACTTGATTAGACTTCAAGACAAACTCAAATTGCTCTAAATTTTATATTTTAGACATACTCAAGTTTAGATTGATTGAATCTAGCTTAATTTGAAGTGTTAGTGACGTTAATTTTTTTAAATTAAAACATATATTTAATCAAATTTCGTTTAGATTCAACTATAAAATTTTGAGACAAGTTCGGGCTTACGTGGCCAGATTGAAGCCTATTTGCTAAAGTCGAATAAGCCCAATATGTTTTTTTTTTGAGAAATTAAAAAAATTTCATTAATCTGATAAATTTGCATATAGTCTCCTTAAAACACAAAACAGGGGAAAACTTAATACTAGGATGTTATATTGCATGGTCTACTAAAACACGAAACGTCAGGGACAACGTAATACTACGACGTTCTATACTCAATTCAGACGAACCCCAACTTTCTCGCGTCTTTGAAGCTTCACTCACAACCTGTTTGAAAAACAATGAATTAAATTTAATCTTGTAATTGAATTCAATTCACTTGTTTGGAATAAACGGAATGAATGGCATGAATTCAATTCACAGGTGGGATGAAACCCAACTTCCTTTGTAAATTCAATTCACGCAAAAACTCAGCGTGAATTGAACTCTTGAGGCTGCAGGCACTTCATTTCATTCCTTCCGGTCTCTTTCTGTTCCAAATTCTGGGGGCGTAGAAACTTGCGAACCTCATCAGCTCTAAAGAAGGCATTTTTAAGGTCGTCGAGCCATTGTTTCACAGCTGGCTTCGTGATCTCCTTCTCCTCTGCATCGTCAAGGACACCTCGAACAGAGTTCATGGCAGTCTTCAACTTCTGCAAGAGATGATCACTGAGCTTCTGACGTCCGAAGAAGTCCGCAAATCTTTAAGAAGCCATTCTGTCAAATAGTACATGGAAGAAAACATTAAGAAAGGATCCTGCCACAACCTCGGCAGCCATGAATCTCTTATTGCTGGTGTATTGAAAGATAGAAGCTGAGGAGGACTATATCAAATACCAATGAAGAAATAGCAAGAACAAAGTTGTATTAACTTGGAACACAGAGGAAGAACACATACCTAATAAATATCACATATAAACTAATCAAATATTTTTAAATTAGAATTCAACTTGTCTTCGAAAATAAATTAATTAAATTCAACTCAATCAAATAATATATTATATTTATATTAAATTTTTAATTTAAGTTGAATTTAATTACTTTAATTATTATTATTATTATTAAATACTAATAATAATAATAAAATAAACACAATATGACTATTAGACCTATATTAATCAAATATCATAATATACTAATATAAATTAGCTCACAATAATAATAATAATTATTATTATTATTGTAATTATTATAATTGTTTTATTATTATTATTATTATTGTAATTATTATAATTATTTTATTATTATAATATAGTTGTCTAGAATTATGGATGAGCATCGCCCTGTCCACAACATATTCCTTTGTCAAAACGACCTTGTAAAGAGGTAAATGTGTCATATGAAATAATTGAATTCAATTTTAATATTATTGGATTTGTTTAAAACAGTGTAATTGAATTCAATTCTAACATTACTAGATTTGTTCCAGTGTAAATTGAATTCAATTCAATCTCATTAATGTAATTGAATTCAATTCATTAATGAGTTCAATTCACATGTTTCCAAACAGGCTGATAGTCTTAGATATTGTAGATTTGGTCTTAATTGTGGAATAAAGATTAATAAATGTCTTCTTACATATAGTAAACAGAAACTTATCTATAACCTTAAAAAGAAAACAAATGGATATTAATGGCCTATATAAGCTGACCAAAAATAAGTGGAGTATCAAATTCTGTCCAGAGGTTATTGTATGGCAATGGAGAAAATGTAATTTCTCAGAAAAGGAAAATAGAAAAAGCTGTAAAGTTAAGGTCAATCGTCTCTGCAAAGTACATTCGGGTCTTGAGTTTTGTCTTTTTTTTCTGGAAGAAACAATATAATTATCTTACCAGATTCCATTTTAGTTAAACAAATTGCAATATCAAATCGAAAAGAAAGAGAAAATGGAATTGCCTTTCTCTTGCTGGTTATTGTCCATGTTCGTTCTATTCCTGAGTGCTTCACCAGGACTGTTATGTGCAAGACATCCTCCTGAGCTAAGTCTTCGGGCTTCGAGTGCCTACACTGCAAAAGGGCAAGCAGAAATGCTCTTAAGGGGGCTGAATTTGTTCCCAAAACATGACATCAACTTGGTGAAGGACGATGATGAGTCCTTGCAAAGTGTTTCAGGAATCGTTGAGAAGCAAGTGGAACTTCATATTCTTGGTGATCCAGGCTCGTCCGTTCAAGACCTGGGTCACCATGCCGGTTACTATCGACTTCCCCACACTGTAGGAGCAAGGTATTTAAGCTTTCAATCCTAGTTTTACCAGCAATGTATTTACTCATGACAGGTAGGATTATTTATGAACTTCAATCATATATGTAGTTTAGTTTCATATAAATCAATGGTTCAGGGAAACAAAAAAAAAGAATATAAAGTCTGTTCATAGATATTCAAGGCCACGACAGGATTTTCATTGATTAGGAAATGATTGTTTTATATTCTGATTGAAGTCGTGATAATATGAATGAGTGGCTGTTATCTTCTACTTTATCCACTTGACTCTGTTATGTATGCTGCTAATTTCCTTTCATATGTTGCAGCATGTTTTACTTTTTCTTCGAATCCCGAAACAGTAAAGATGATCCTGTTGTGATATGGTTGACTGGAGGGCCAGGGTGTAGCAGTGAATTGGCACTGTTTTATGAAAATGGTCCTTACCAGATTACTGGCAACCTATCTCTAGAATGGAATGACTATGGTTGGGACAGGGTATACATTCCTGATAATTCTGTTCCCTCAAAACTGTCGGGCCCTATTTTATTCTCAGGACTCAGGTTCAGCATCTCCATTCTAACTAAATGCAAATTCTGTCGTGGTTCAATTGGCAGGCATCAAATCTCATTTATGTCGACCAGCCTACTGGAACTGGCTTCAGTTATTCTACAAACGAAGGTGATATCAGAACCAATGAAACCGGTGTTAGTAATGACTTGTACGACTTTTTGCAGGTGAGTTTTGCGAATTAACTACTTCATCACCAATTAGTAGTGGTTCATGTTTTAACAAGAGCTTGCACTTAACTGCATAATGATAGGGATTTTTCGAAGCACATCCTGAGTTCGCCAGAAACGATTTCTACATAACCGGAGAATCTTATGCTGGTCACTACATCCCTGCATTTGCTTCTCGAGTCCACCAGGGAAACATCAAAAAAGAAGGAATCCATATAAACCTCAAGGTTAGTCTCTTTGGTACTGGGTGACAAACAGGGGACAGTTACCGCTTGTTTATAATTATAATGTGGTAATCATCTTTTTTAACTGTACGATTGCTTCTCAGGGAATTGCTATTGGGAATGGCCTAACTAATGCAGCCATCCAGTTTAAAGCATACCCTGATTTTGCTTTGGCTAACAAATTAATTCAGAAATCTGATTATGACAAGATAAAGGCTTTGGTTCCGGATTGTGTAAAGCAAGCAAATTCATGTGGTAATTTCTAAAATCTGGTCTTATATTAGTGTCTGGATGCTGTTGAATAAGTCAGTCTGACAGTCATATGCTTGAAAACAATATTGTCCAATTAGAAGTAGTCTTGAATTACTCCAACCTTGTATTCTGCTTCTCAGATTCTAAAGGCGACGATGATGTTTGCTTGTCTGCTTACTCCAGTTGCATAAATATTTACGACTCCATCGTACAGATTGCTGGAAACGTAAATGTAAGGAAGAAAGAAACCTGAAACTAATTCTTAAAACAATCAAATTACGTCTAGTTCAATCGATTGATGATGAGAATTCTCCATTGTTCTAAATCTGCAGTACTATGATATCAGAAAGACCTGTCAAGGCCAGCTGTGCTACGACTTCTCTCGAGCTGATAGTTTTCTAAACCAAGATACAGTTAAGAAGGCTCTCGGAGTAGGAAACATAGATTGGGTTGTTTGCAGCGTTGCAGTTTATCAGGCCTTGCAAGCGGATTGGATGAAAAATTATGAAAAAGGAATTCCTACGCTTCTGGAGAGCGGTATCAGAGTTCTTATATATGTCGGAGAGGAGGATTTGATATGCAACTGGCTTGGTAAGCCTCTCTTCCACATTGTGGTATAATCAGAAAGCTCCTACTTGCATAACAATATATATTATACATATATTTGGCACAGGAAATTCTTGGTGGGTTAATGAAATTAAATGGTCTGGCCGGAAACAATTTTTAGCAACTCCTACAGTCCCATTTAATGTTGGAGGTTCTAAAGCAGGAGAGCTAAAAGAACATGGCCTTCTCTCCTTCCTCAAGGTTTTTGGCTACACCTACATGCATCACATCAGCATCACCTTTCTTATTTTTTTCTCAGGTTAATCATAAGATAAATCTAACTCTTTCGATTATATGGCTGACTATATCAAAATCAGGTCCATAAAGCTGGCCACTTTGTGCCAATGGATCAACCGAAAGCTGCATTACAGATGCTGAAGACATGGATGCAGGGCAAGCTGAGCTAGTCAATCACTGAACACCCATTTATTGTCTTTTTTGCTGATAAACCAATAGATGTATTGCTATAGCCACATTTCATCCTCAATATGAATTTGCAATTCATTAGGAAATATTGTATACACATAGCTTAAATTAATAAGAGTTAACATCACAACTTTTTCAAAATTTTTAAATATGTAACTAAAAATAATGAAAGTTGATACTTACCCCATGCCATATTCCATCAGCTCTTTCCTTCAATGTTTCCTTGGTTGTTTTTGTGAACTACTGGCTACCATTTCTCCAAGTGCCTTGCAGTTTTGGGTTCGTAAATCTAAAAGTTGTCCATTTGCTAGCTTGAGTTATTGGTTCAAGTTATTCACTTTGCATATGCCTGTATGCCTTTTTTGTCAGGTGACCGTTTTGTCACAATAGTTTAAACTGTTGTGTGAGATCAATTTAATTAGTTTTATATATTCATTAACACACCCCCTTAAGTGAAAGCCTATTGGGCTTGAAACTTGCACAGGCCTACTCTACCTTGCGCTGAATAATAAATGAGTGGTAGGATTTGAACTCAAAACCACTTAGTCATAAAGGCTCTGATACCATATTGAATTTCTAATATGGGCAAAGTGTAGAGTCCACTATCAAGAATTAAGATTGGGTCAACTATATTAGAATTAATTGTTTGGATAGTTGACTCTTACCACTTATAAACTCTTTAACATTTTTAAGTCTACGCAATATGGGACATTCTAAAACTTTCAAACAAACTTTCATTGCATGATTTGATTTCAGTGGTCCCCAAGCAAGGGATTAGTGACGACATCAATTGAAGGATGAGCAAAGCTAAAATCCTTACCTGGGCGGGACAAAACTCCAAATACTATTTCAACACTTGTTCTTCGTTTTCAGAATGTTAAGATACTATCACTTTTGAGTTCCAATTCTTTTGGTTTGAAATTTCTATCTCGCCTTTGTCCTTTTGTCATTGAAACTTCTACAAGTTCAAAATTTTAATTCGAGATCAGATCATAAAAATTGGATCAAGTTCGAAGAGTTTGGCTGAATCTGAGTCCGACTAAATTTTTAATAAATTCAAATAGAGAAAAACAAAATAGTGGATTTACTGTTGTCAAGCACTGCATTTTCCATCTTCCAGGCACGTTGCTACAAATTTGTTAGTGAAACCAAGATTTTGAATACCAGACCTACCGGTAGATTATTAGTAATATTGAGTGAAATAATTAATAAAAATGTTGTGCTAATTAATATCATAATCGGATATTTATAAAACGATGGAAGTATTATTTTTTATTAATAAGTCTTTTTATTATATTTTACATTTCTGTGCAAGTGTTTAATTAAATTCCTTTTATAAACTCTTCAATTATCTACCAATTTACTTATTGCTAAATTTATTAACTACGTTCTCAATTTCTTTATAGGAAAAAGTTTACTAATTACAAATAAAAATGAACTAATATCTAATATTTTTCATATAAATAGTATGTCAATCAAATTTGTTAAACTAACTTACGTACTCAAGAATGGAAAGTAACTTACCATTGAATTTGATGTGTAAACTTATAGCAGAGAGTTGGAATCATTTATTTTTTGAATGTAGCTACACTCATGCAATTTGGAGCAAGATCATGAGTATGCTACAACTACCACAGTTTACTTTTAAATGGAGGGAGACACTTAACATGATTATTGTTAGGATCAAGCTAGGCGAACTAAATGAAACACTTACTAAAACAACTTTTACTACAACCATCTACTCCATTTGTAGGAAGAGAAACAAGTGATTATATAACGAAATTGAAGAAGGAAAATATCATATCGCTGAACACATTGTCAATTGGGTTCGAGCCACATTCATAGCTCAAAACAAGCACAATGCACTTAGTAATGGGTTGAAGACCAGCTAGAAGATGTAATTCACTATTTTCAAATCAATTTAGTTGTCTATAGACTCCTCAGTATGTACTAATCGCAGTTTGACAATGTAAATCATTGTCATTGTAATGGTACGATAGCTTTTGATAGACTCATATAATTTCTTTCATTTTTCCAAAAAATATTCAAGCCTATAATGCTTTTATCTTAGTAATTTCTGGCTTATTTAATTGCTATCAAGGATCGAAAAAATTGGTTAGTTTAATTTCCATTTTCATGTTGTAAATCTTTCAAGTCAAATCTTGTCACAAATCAAGTAGTCAGGAACGCATCTTATGCTGAAGATGGTTGAGGTGACTATCAATCCTCAAGGCTGTCGAACTATTTGACAGATGATAAAAAGAAGACGGGCTTTATTTGGAAATTTTTTGTTCTCTCTTGGTCGTTTAGGAAGAATTTGGATTTAATTTACATCTTTTCGTAACGAATTGTTCATGATTGATCAGATTGTTGATACAAAGAATATCCAAATACCAAATCCGCTCTCTATATACCTTTCGTGAAATAGAAGAGGTTCTTGGTAAAATCAAAGAAAGAACCTGTTGTTTTTTCGTAAAAAATTCTTTCAAGAATTCCGAATCTAACCTTTAAAAAAATAACGTAAAGTACTTTTGTATTTCCAAGCTAAAGTTTTAACACAAGAAAGTCGAAGTATATATTTTATTCGATAACATTTTCCCAACCGCCAACATACTATGCTCATAATATGAACAGTTTTTTGAAATTGTCAACATAACAAAATGATATGACCAGATTCAAAGGATCTTTCCGTGTTTCATGATTCCATAGAATTTTTTGATTCGTCATTTAGATTTTATATTCATGACTTATTCATGATAGTAGTTTATATATACTATTATAGTATTAGAATTAGAATAGTATTTGATTCTATAAATCGATTTTTTTTAATATATCAATCTAAATCTAAATAAAAAGGAGGCTTTCTAATAAAAAATGTATAGCATTAACATTAATAACCAAAAAAGTTTTTTGCTTTTATTCAAAAGAAAAACATAAATTAAAAACAAAAAACAAAAATAAAATCAAGAATGAAATATCAAGGAATCAATAACAAAATAGCAATAATTATATTTTTATTTGTGATAATAACTTAGTAGAAAAAATAAAAGATGCTAAAAATCAAAATATTATGTATAAATCTATAATTGTTGTAAATAATATGAAATAAAGTTTAATTTACTGTTAATGAGGTATAAGTATTAACCATAGTAATTAACAATAACTGAAACTGACTTACCACAACAATTTTATGGAAACAACATGCAAACAATTCTATGCTTGTTAATTAATTGTTGGGAAAAATCTAAAGGGTCCCTTTGTTTTGACATCAAAAAGAAAAATTGTTGCTAATTCTTTATTTTCTAGTATTAAACTAGAAAATTTTATATATGTCCGTCACATCTAGGGATGGGCCGACCCTCCAATTTTTTAAAAATAATTTTAAAAAATTAAAATTATAAAATAGTATTTTTTAATTAATTTCGATTCTGCAGATGAGTATAAGTTTAACCTATTAAAAATACTTAAATTTAGGCCTATGAATCGCCCATTGCTATCCCTAGTCATATCAGAGTTTTTCTGAACTCAAATTTTCTATGTTTTCCTTAAAACTCCGTCACAATAGAACCTAAATTAATGTAGAGGATTTAGGTTATAGTTAAAACCCATATCCTATGAATACATAAAAAGAAGATGTTGATACTCTAAATATAAAGTTTTGAAGCACATGACTCAATTCGTTCCATGCCTGCATTACACGAGCACTCCTTTATTATACTACAGTATTCCATGCTCATATCGTCCTATGATTGGTCTAGGTAGAATTAGGGTCAGGATTCAATCCAAAAATATTTATTAGGACTTAGATTTCAAGTGACTCAAAGCTCGATTGAGCTTATTTAAATTTTGAAACTTTTTCTTATTTATTTTATTTTATTTATAATCATTTAATTTTTATTGAAAGGTGCAAGTTCAAATTTGATTTGAAATTTAATTTTTAAAATAAAATAAAATTCCTTAATTTAATTAAATCAAATTGATTTTATTAATTTTAAGTAACAAAACAATACAACAAAGATTGGATCATATATCTAAAAACAATAGAAATATCTAATATGTACTAACCCATCTTAATTAATTCTGTATTGTGTTGTTATTTTATACTTAACGAAGAACAAGTACAACAAAATAACGACTATCATTCTTCTTACATCTAAGAGTCGGTCGTCTATGCCAACTACTAAATATGTAAAGTCTGCCTATAACAGAACAACAGGGAAAGGCAACCCCGGAAATTGCGCATCAAGGCACTTTCCTCACCAAATTCCAACGCCTTACACAGCCACTCGTTCATACCCACCGGTGAATCTTCGCTTGCTTTCCTGATTGAAAGAGAATTTCGGTTAATGATTTGAGTAGGCAATAGGAAAATCTCTTTCTTTTTCTTTTTGTGATAATATTTGAGAAAGCTAACATCGATGAATGATCCTTGGTTGGTCGCATCCTGCTACTTCTGGCCGCACAAACAATCCAATCCTATCTTGTCAAGATAAGCCTCCTATGCCCGCACGGGTTGCCTAAGTGGCAAACTAACAGGGTAAGTTGGAACAAAGTCCTAGGTTCGACTCTTGGTAACGGAAGAAATGGACCGCTCTGTTAGGAGGCTGCTCAGGATCAGACCGTGATTCAATCCTCCAGTGGTGGTCGGGCCTGCGACTAAGGGCCCTTAGAGTTGGGGATCAACCTTTTGGAACAAGATAAGCCTCCTACGTCATTAAACAATTATGTGACCTTCTAATGGAGAACAAACTCAAATTGAGGCACATCTGTAAACAGTCCAGAGACTTAAAAGACATGTTAATTATATATTTTTAAGTTTTTGCATTAACCAAAACCAGTAGCTTAGAAGGAACACTATGTCTTGATACATAACCAATATTGTTTCTTTGCATTTACAGATTGTTTGTTTTTTTTTTTTTTTTTGATTACACGGGAAAGAAAAACAAAGAGACTAACTCCGATAATACAGATTGTTGTATTAATATAAGCAACAGTTTACTCGGTATGCTTCTTCCAAGTCATGGACCTTTTAAGACGTTGGAGTAAAGACATTGTTTTGCGTGTACAAGACAAAAATATAAAACGCGTTGAGTCCGCCATGGATAACCTCTTCAAGATATTGGCATCTTGCACGCAAGATAATCCTACAAATTCCCTTTTGTTCATTTGTTACAACGACCTGATCACTCTCTCTTGTCAATAACAAAGCTATAACGGATCCCCACAAACAAACCTTAGCTTGTAATTCTATGCTTCTCTGAAAAGGAAGGAAGGAGAATTTTGTATGTGTTGGGGATGGGGGCAAAGAAAGAAAGAAAAATTCTCATAATCCAACATCGTTGGCTGGCTGGAGGTCGTCCTCATAAGCTAGAGGCTCCCAGTGGCCATCCTTTCAAGACAAGATAATTTAGTTAGCCCTACCAATTTGTTTCTTTGTGGGAAATGATTAAAGAATAGTGTAATTCATGATGAGTATTCGATGAGCTTAAAGGAATCAGGCATGAATCAGACTAATCACCTAATCCTAATCAATTGAAAGAAGTAGAGACAGATCCGAGCTTCAAGTGGCGTAAGAAATATGACTCTTAATGGAATCCCATGTGGGGTTGGTTCACGAGCCATATAATATCTTCGTACGGAATTCTTAAATCACACAATCTGTAAACCATACATGTTATGTAGTATTTACATAAGTTATAATAGCTCAAATAAATGAAACCACTAACTTATGCCATTGTTATGATAATCTAAGTTTTTGTCAACAAATGCCTCCTCACTGTCTTTTGTCTCCGGGCTATATAAAACAAAAACGAATATTTTATATTTTCAAATGAGTTAGAAATCAGTTTGACTACAATACTCATAGTGTATGATCCTCAATTAAAAAAATTGGCACCACATAATCTGCATTTACTAGGAAAGTGCAAAAGTGCAAAGGATGCTCTTCAACATATATGCCCTCCAGAGTTGTAAAAAAAAAGCCCCTCCAGAGCAAACTGCATACGTGCCAGGCTAATGGTTGATGATTCTTGATTAGAAAAACGACCCAAAGACTTTATCTTAGTTAAAGTGGACCACTTGTCTTTCCGTGATTTCATTTACAGAAGCTATTTTGTACATACAAAATTGACGACTTTTTGTGCTTTCCCATTTGGCGTCTGTTAAAGGGGTGGGAGAACTGGGATTTCTTTCTACGGGTGATTAAGTCAACTTGAGTTGAGTGCTATAAAGCTCAGGCCAGGGTATTCGGATGGAAACCTGCCTTTCCAAAAGGGGCGTGATGGTTACACTTCCAGTCTATATAAATAAATACATTGTTCAAACAACGGAGAATTCACTTGCAAACCATTTCTTGAGCTACAGATAAACTCGAGTCCTCGAGCTCTCTAGCTTACAACTTCCATCACAAGTTCTCAAACAACTAATTGGCTATTGTTGACACAGACAAGGTTACAACAGAAATGGCGTCAACTTGCCCTTACGCTCTGTTTTCTTTTTTCTTTTTTGTCTTTATTATTTCATTTTTGTCAGATGCAAAGTCCCCTGACAGGCAAGTCCGATTCTCTTCGACAATCAAGTCACCCAGATTGCAGGCGGAAAAGCTCATAAGAGACCTGAACTTGTTCCCCGAACAGGATATCAACGTGGGCTCAGATGATGAGTCTTTGGTGGAAACTCCAGCGATAGTTGAGAAGCAGTTCAGCTTTTATCTTCTTGGCGATCGCGGGCCTTCCGCACAAGACTTGGGTCACCATGCTGGCTACTATCGCCTTCCTCATACTAAAGCTGCGAGGTAAGAGGACCATAGGCCATTTGTCTAGCCATGACCAGTTATGAAAATGTGATGATACTGAGATATAAGATTCCGACTTGGATAATTATTGTAGTTTGGCGGGTTGTGCATCAGTTTTTATTTTGTATAAAAAGTAATCTGTCGAGTAGCTAACGTTCCCTGCTGTCACGCAGAATGTTCTATTTTTTCTTTGAATCAAGAAACAACAAGAATGATCCTGTTGTAATATGGTTGACCGGAGGACCAGGTTGCAGCAGCGAATTGGCGTTGTTTTATGAAAACGGTCCTTTCCAATTAACGAGCAACCTGTCTCTTGTATGGAATGAGTATGGTTGGGACAAGGTATAGAAAGAACCTATCCGAGTATGATCTCATGAATGCACTTGTTGATTGCCTCGTGCCAACTTTTTGTATGGAAATGAAATTGCAGTTGCAAGGCTTTTTTTCATCTTTCCTTTGCATACTTGCAGGCTTCAAACCTAATATATGTTGACCAACCCACTGGAACTGGTTTCAGTTATACAGCAGATGCAAGTGACATAAGACACAATGAAACAGGGGTTAGCAATGACTTGTACGACTTCTTGCAGGTCAGTTTCTGATAGTTTCTTACAAGAAAACCTTGGTCCAATATCCACCAACCTAACCTGAACCTGAGTTTTCCAATGATGATGCTAGGCTTTCTTCAAAGAGCATCCTCAGTTTGCCAAAAATGATTTCTACATAACTGGAGAATCTTATGCTGGACACTACATCCCTGCCTTTGCTTCTCGGGTGCACCAGGGTAACAAGAATAAAGAAGGCCTTCACATCAATCTTAAGGTATCGCTCTGCTTTATTCAGTTTCATTTCATCTACTTGTTTCATGCACGCTCTGTTGGAACCACAACATAGCTCAAGTCAACTAAAGGATGATTTAACAGGGATTCGCCATTGGGAATGGTCTAACTAATCCTAGCATCCAGTACCAAGCATACACTGATTATGCTCTAGAGAACAAATTAATTCAAAAGTCCGATCATGATAGGATAAACATAAAGATCCCAGATTGTGAGCAAGCAATAACAGATTGTGGTAACTCTTGTCTCTCAGCCTCATTTTGCTACATACGAATTCAGAAATGATTGATAAGTCATTGTGGTTAACTCTATTGAATTGGAAATTCTCAGGCAATGATGGTGAAGCTTGTGAAAATGCATTTTATGTTTGCACCAGCATATTCAGTGAAGTCATGAACGTCGCTGGCAATATAAATGTAAGGAATATTTCCATTATCCTGTACCGAAATAATAATAAAATAAAGAACAGCATTTTGATTAAGCAGAACTGATTCTTAACTAATAACATTTTAACATGTGATTACTTAACTGTGCAGTATTATGATATCAGAAAGCAATGTGAGGGCAATTTATGCTATGACTTCTCAAACATGGAGGACTTCCTGAACCTAAAAACAGTAAGGGATGCTCTAGGGGTTGGAAACAGAGGCTTTGTTTCGTGCAGTAGTGAGGTTTACGATGCCATGGTAAGGGACTGGATGAAAAATCTTGAAGTAGGAATTCCTACTCTCCTTGAGGATGGTATAAACGTGCTTATATATGCTGGAGATCAGGATCTCATATGCAATTGGCTTGGTAAGCCTTGTCTTTGATCACAAGTTCAATGGAATAAATGGTATGTTTGTGTTTAAGCATTATGCAACTAAACTTACGGCATAATCACATCTTGCAGGGAACTCAAGATGGGTCCATGACATGAATTGGTCTGGCCAAAAGGAATTTGGTGCAGCTTCTACAGTTCCGTTTGTCAGTGAAGGCAAAGAAGCAGGACAGCTTAAAAGCCATGGACCTCTCAGTTTCCTCAAGGTCTCCCCTCCCTTTCCCTGTCACACACCGTCTCTCATTCACTTCTGTTCAGAAACTAATTAGATTACAATTCATCACAGGTTTACAAAGCTGGTCACATGGTGCCAATGGATCAGCCAAAAGCTGCTCTACAGATGCTGACAAGCTGGATGCAAGGAAAGCTTGCCTTGACTAGCAATACATACAATGTTGAGTCAACGTTCTAAGCAATTAGAGTACCTCAACTATACAAATCTTATAATTCAACGTATTGTCCACAACTCCTCCAATTATATAGAATAAAAGATCTCTTTTTTCTCGAGCTCAGTCAATCTTATCTTACTTCAGTCCAACATCTACAACAGCAGCAATTTTGAAAAAGAAATGGCTTTCTCACGGGAAAGAATAACAAAAAAGACCTTAATTCTCAAAACAATTTCTATTATAGCATAAGAGTATATATATATGTGACTGCGTTCTGAACACGGTCTGTATCAAAGGTCACACTGTACATATCACACCCTCCATGGTTTTACTACTACATCAATTAAATTAATCTGCATGGGTATTCTTTCTTGGTTCTTACCATCTTCTGCCTTTTATACGAGGAAAGGCAAGATTTGTGTCTTTCTTCCAAGTTCCTATCTTCGACTCCCGGTTAAACGTGCTGTTTATGGACAAATGCTATCAAACTTGAGATTAAAAAGGACCAGACTGTTTCCATATGAACCAGTCCAAAACTGTTTGAAATCCCTTTCTAAGGTCAGTCCAACGGATGCATAAGATTTTCTTGAGATGTGACAAAAAATTCTGTTATGCCTTGTAGTTGTCGATTCTTTTGTTATGATGTTCACTTCTTTCACTATGTGTTCGACTGATTCATTCTACCTCTTTTGAAATCTTATGGTGCTGCTTCATCCACTTTTTGCTAAAGCTGTACATAACCATAAGAAGCAACAGTAGCATTGGATTAAATGATGAGATTTTAACTCAAGATTTTGATGATAACAAAATATGCCACTACTAAATTCAGTTGAAGGATAAAGTGAGCGAAAAATGCAAGTTAAATCACTCGAGTAATCAAAGATAAAGAAAATAACAAAAATGAAGTTTACGTGCAACATAAGGGAGATTCAGGAAAATTTTAAGAATGAGGAATCAAACGTATTAAATTTTAAGCAAATCATTGTAATGTTTTTGATAATCCTACCTTAGTCCTTTAATTGAATTAAGAGTTCAACAATTTCGTGATCAATCTCATGTAGGGCCTAATGCATAAATCATTTCATATTCAATAGGAAATTTGTCTTAATCTTCAAAGAAAACTTCTTGATCTTCAACTACTGAAAGAAGAAGATAGACAATTCACCTCCCTCTCATGTATCATCTGAAGACCAACAAGTAGTTTAAGTCAAAAATTATGTAGATGCAGATAGTAATGATCTCTTTGTTACTTCTAAGAATAAAATAAAAGGTCCATTAAAGGAAGAAAATTGTAAACTTCCAACCAAAGCTTAGGGTAGACATGGATCACGGGTTATTTACCCGAACCTGCAATCTTGAGGTCACGAGCTTAGTGAGTTGACCAATTCTTGTACCCAACTTTCGTTGTAAATTAGTTTTATCTATCTTTTCTACTATTGTTTTATATGAAATTTACATAATTATTAATTATATTAAGCAATTTATTTGCTAGTTTAAAAATAAAGTAAAAAGTGAACATAAACAATTTACATCTCTCATGTTTCATGTGAAGATAAACAAGTAGTTTATGCCAAAAAATTATAAAAACCTTAACATTTTACTTTTTTTTTTTTTTGGGTTCTTAGGAGTATCAAAGAGAGTGCTACTATCCACATTTGCATAATGATTTGAGGAGAACATACTTCATGAATGCTCTTTGTCTAATAACCTCATTACTATTCCACTAACTATTAGACGGTTTACTTTGCCATTATACTTAAGTTCCAAAACTCCACGGTCATCAACTCTACCAAACAATAATCAAACCTCTTTCCTCATAATTTTCATGGCTGT
>JANKOD010000008.1:5113204-5127433 GCA_026284645.1 Erythroxylum acuminatum | reverse complement strand
CAAGGTTCTAATCTCGTACCTGTATCATGGCAAAGTAGTGCCTTATAAACTTGGAATAACTGTTAGGTTTAGGTCTTTACGTATGCATGGGAGGTTACTACCTACAAATGAACCACCGACCCCTAAACTTGAGACTGGGCCTAACATAACCGACCTGACCAGAACTTTTTACAAAAAGCAATTGCAAATTAAAAGTGTCTTTTTTTTCTATTATAAGGATAAAATACAAACTTTCTACAAATAAAACGCGCAGAATCAAAAGTTAAGATATTCAATCCAATCCAACAACAGTCAACACGACAGAAACACAAACACAAACTTGTTCATTAAAAAGTAGTTGACTTTTGAGTTTACTACGTAATCCCAAGTTGCTGCACCAATCTAATGCTGGTCTCTGCTCTGTTTCTTCTTTCGTCGGTGCCTCTCCTTGTTTCTTGTGCAAATCAAAAGCGCGTTTTTGGTATTACTGAGGGGTTCAGTGGGAGTTGGGACGGTGACACCAACATTACTACCTCCATTCCAGTCTCTATCTACTCTTGTTTAAACATAATCTTTATATATAAGACACAGCTGTCTTTTATTTAACGTGTTCTCCAGCTATACCTGTCTGCCTCCTCTTGCCTCTGTTGCTTGCTTCTCCCACCACTTGTAAGTTCACTGGTTGCCTGATCTTAATTATGTTAATCACCGATAATTCACTTATAATTCATTTGACCAGGAAGCTGTGATGAAGTGATTTGAACGGATATTGATAAATGTTATTGTAATCATAGCCGTATATATTATAATTATTAACTACGTTGGTATGTTTGAATCAACCGTAAAAATTTTGAACTATTTTTGCTTAATTTTCTGTTGAAGGGGATTCATCATAGGAGATATAACTAGGATGTGATTTTTGTTAACATTATAATGTAAATTAAAGGTTTTACGAAAAAAGAAAAGAAAATGAAGAGAAGTAGATAATTAAATGGATTTAAAATAAATTTATTCTTCTAAATTGTAAATTGTGGTGTATTGTCAGGAATTCCACATCGGATAAATATAAGAACATTCAAGAGTTTATAATAGTGTGCAAACCTCCCCTTCTTGAGCTAGCTTTTGAGAATAGGTTAGACCTTTCTAATATGGTATCAGAGTCAGTTTGTCTTAATAGTTTGAGGCGGTGTTCGGTTATGTCCCTTTGTTCAATATATCTATCAGATGTCCAGTCCTGCTCTAGACTGAAGAGGGTGTGTCAGGAATCTCACATCGGACAATTATGAGAGTATTCGATAATTTAACATAGTGTGCAAACCTTCCCTTCTTGAGCTAGCTTTTGAGAATAAATTAGGCCTTTCTAATATGTATAATCCAAACTATTATTATAATTTATTGTAATTACAATCCTATCTTAAGTAGTGTAATAAAATTGGTAATTCAAAAATTAAAACCTTAAATTCAGCGATTAGAATCATTTTTGGAAGCACACAAAATGAATAAGATCGTTGACAAGCCTCTTACTTACTCTAGCTATTTGACTTGAATTTATTGGAGAACATACAAACTATCATTTGGCACGTGCAACGTGGCCAAAAGGGCATCCGACACGTGGACTTCCTTCACAAGCTTGTGTACGGTACGAAGAAACCATCTCAAAATCGTCCATGCATGGAGATCCGAAAATGACAGTTGTATGTGACAAAGCATTGCCTTACTTAATTTGTGATTTGATATAAGAATGAATTTGTTGGCTTAATGGGTCCTCGACCTGATCTCTCTCCTTTTCGATATCAAGAAAAGAATGATTATATAAAGGAGGAAAGGAAAAAAAGAGACATGGTAGGTGATGACAAAACCTAGTCGTAGAAAAGCAATCGAGTTAGGGGCTTGTCTTTGATGTGGTTTAAATGCAAAACAACTATGGTGGGAACGAGGTTTTGTGTCACCGTCCCTCACTTTAAGACACAAATCGGTTGAAAGGTAGAGCTGAAAAAGCTTGAAAACCAGAAAAAAAGTGTGTATGCGCTCTTGTTTTACAGGTCGTATCTTGAATGTGCAATAAATTAGACGTGCTTTTGGTCAAAGTTCTTGTGCTATATACCCTTGGTATTACAAAATAACAAAAGGTAAGTATGATATGAGACTATAGGATCATATAGTATAGTCAAGTGTTACGTTGGTCATTTTGAAGAAAAGGAATAGTTTCTTATTTTGATATATAAAAAATAATCGATTTGAAAAAGCTGTAAGAAAAGAAATTGCTTAGTTATGATATTTTTATACATATCTAATTAATTAAAGAATATTTCAAAATAATACTAAAAATGTTTTTATTAAGAATTAAGTGACTATTTGGATGAGCTTTTTTGGAAGTTAATAAGCATTTTTTTACACCACAAAAGTCTTTTTAAAGAAAAATGGGTGTTGGACTGTAAAATTAAAAAACACTTCTTTAATAAATGTGGGTTTTTTTTTGCAGTCAAAATACAACTTTTTAAAAAACTCAAAATTAGAGCTTTTTAAAAAAATCCTCTCTAATGGCTTTTTCGGGTATATTTTTCATATCAATTAATGAGTTTATTTTTTAGTCATTTTACCCTCTTGTTTTACACGTAATTCTCACAATACCCACAAACTCATCTTCACGTTTATCTTGCAAGCTCATCTTCTCTATTACAATAAAATGCATAATTTATTATGTATTTAACTATTTACTCAACTTAAATATTTATTTTGAAATTTATAGAATATTATTTGACTGTTTTTATATGTTTTAATATTTATTTTTGATATTAGCTTTACTTATGTTATAATCCATATAAAAGATTTAGTTAGATATATTTTCATTTATATTTCATATGGTTTAAAATAATATAATAATTAATACAATGTGCTTTGCATATTGTTTAATAAACTTTAAATAATATTTATATGCATAAATAATTTTTATTATAAAATAAAATATATTTAAAATTAAAAATACTTTTTATTTTTATGTTGCCAAACAGTTTACTGTATAAAGCTCTTTTAAAAAAAATCTTTTAAAAAAATCTTTTTTAAATGACAGTTAAACAATTAACTGGCTTCTTAGAAAAGTTATTCTCAGAAAAGATCTACAAAAAAAAACTCTACTGACAAATACTCTACTAGTATAAGCTCAAAAGCCAAGACTTATGCGCTCTCTACTCTCGTTTATTATTATAATGCTATTAACAGTATCGTTGACAAGCACTTCAAGTTGGCCTACTTTTTTATTAAAGAATTTAGCAATTTGCCTTCGTTAGGATCCTAATGTATATCCAATTAGTTCATCTAATCACGAATTAGGGTGGTTTAATTAAACCTTAACAGTTGACCATTGCATATAGATTTTATTAATAATTGTTGATATTAGAAGAGAAAGACACGTTTTCTAATTAATAAAGTGCTTTTAATCTACACTACTCCCCGACGATTTAAAGACATAGTTTATGGTATATCCTAATCGATTAGTTAATGTATAATCTCACGCACTATTTGGTACTCCCTTTGATTCATAATAAGTGTCGTTTTAGATACATTTTAATTATTCAAAATAAGTGTCATTATTGACTGTGTATGCATGTTTATAATTTTACTTCCAAAATTAACCTTTAATTTCTCTCACATTTTAATTACACAGATTATATTTTCAATGCACTTTAACATGTAATTAATAAGGGTATATCAGATATTTCATTAACTTTCTTAATAAGTGTGCATTCCTCTAAAACGACACTTATTATGAATTGGAGGGAGTACATGATGATCAATTATATATTACTAATAAAAAATATATAAAAAAGATTAATTTACTTGTAGCTGCTGGCGTGATAGTATTCCTACTTATCTTAAACTAAGGCAACCAGGTAGAAAAATCCCAGTCTACAAAGCAGAAACAAGCGATTAATTAAATATAAAGCAGTTGACGTTCCCTTTCCTTTCTTATAATTTCACGTGTAATGTACAATCAACGCACGTTAACTCGGTAATGTATCACGCGTTGACAAATTGTCAGGTGATAAGTCCTATTGTGAAATGGGTCATTTAAGGTTGATCCCAAACAGTGAGAGGCACTTTACAAGCTCAAAACACGACGTAAAAGCTTTTGAAAAAATATCACAGAATAGTGTTAGGGATTCCAACTTTTCTTTTACCAGAGAAGAGCTACTAATTGAATAGATGTATAAATTAAGACAGTGTAGCGCTGACATGTAAAAGACTGATTAGTTGACCAAATCTTATTAGTGTTAATGATAATAAACGTATTAGTGATACAAAATTGAAAGCTTTAACGATGGCAAAGTGATCATTGGCATGCAAAGTTGTATCCAAGTAGATGCAAGACAAGGTTTTATCCTCTATAAGATTAAGATGATAATAGAATCGCGTAAGTGTTAATGAAATGTGACCCATGTTTACAAAGTACTTAGGCTACGTATGATTAGACGTACGGTTTTTAATGGAAAGAAAAGGTTTATAATAAAATGGAATGTAAATAAATATAATATTAGAAATTTGTTGTTTAGAATAAATGGAAAAGTTCATAATGTAATATAGTGAAATATTGTTTGGAAGAAAGGTTTATAATGTAATATAGTAAAAAATTTGTTTATCATTTTACATTTCATTCTAAACTCTCAAAATCAGAGGAATGAGATGAAATATGAAGCTCTTCTCTTCCATCTCATTTCATTCTGTTCCATTATAAACACTCATCCCAAACGATGGAATAATATTACACTTCATTAATAAACCTCCAAACCAAATATAGTTTAAGCTAACAAATGAATAAGACAAATGTGAGATATTAAAAAACTTCAAAGTAGGCATGAATTAATGGATACTCACGAATCTCATTAATAACACATAAACATAATTAATAATGATTTTTTTGTTAGGTTGGCCACCTTTAGTTTACGTAGTAGCCTTATATTATTGTATAGGCAAGATTCTTATGCTAGATGATCACATCACAAATTTGTGATTTACAAAAATGTAAATGATGTTTTACAGGGATGGATCAATTAGTTGGAATAATATTTTGTTTTAGATTTGAATATTTTCTATATAAAAATTTCCGTTAATTAGTTGTGTTGACCCGAGCTTGAAATCTTGACTTGCCTAGTAATTTACCTATGGATAACATAATTTTAACCTTTTAATTTTTTTTAATTTAGTACTAATATTTTTTAAGTTTTCAATTTAAAGAATCTTTTAAAATTTTTATAAATCAAGTTAAAAAATTAATTTTGATATTGTAACATTTAAACAAAATGTTGGTTGATGTCCATCTATTTACTACATCAGTAAAAACTAATATTTTGAATCATCAGTAAAAACTAATATTTTGAATTAAGTTCTTAAAATTTATAAAATTCATCATTTAATTGAAAATTTTAAAAATTTAAATACTAAATTAAAAAAAAGCTCAAAATATTAAGAACTTGATTAATTATCCCAATTTACAGACGTCTCCCCGCCGGTGTTCAGGGTGGATAACAAGAGTAACACTGGCCTCACTAACTATCGCGCACATTACGACAGCATTTGGATGTTGAAGGTGAAACTTATTCATTAAAATAACTCCACTTCTGATCGGAAAGAAGCTCACAATCATTGTCTCCATAATTGTTGAAGTACCAGACAGGTAGGTGAAGTGAGATACTGTGAAGAACCATCGATTTAATTTATAATGAAACTCTTGAAGAGAGATAGGGTTTCAAGCAATGCATATATTGTAAGTGACAAGTGGGATCTCAATACGAGCCTAGCCTCGCTTGAACATATCTTCGTTTCGATATGCTTGGCCTTACTGGTAGTTTTCTAGCCAACAAATCTTGTCTCCTTCCCTCGGTTGTCACATGCTTGCTTCCATTTTTTAATGCAGCTCTCTGTTTGATTCGTCTTTTCGTGGTGTATAATTATAGGGTGTAAAACTAATTTCCTTTCGGTGTATGACTACATCTTGACAAAACAATCATTTGTTTGTACAATACAGCTCTGATCCACGCCATTATATTACAATGGTTTGAACTTTGGAGTGTTTGTTTAAAATGAAAACAGCGATGAAGGTCTGGATTGGTACAGGTTGTGGACTCTGTGGAACAGTGTACGTAGTGTCACGTTAGTCATTACTCAAATCAATTCAGTATAAACAAAAAGCGAATACGGGACCCTTTTTAATGATGCAAAAACAAACTGATGTCTTGTTCAACTCAGAATCTTGCATAATGTAGCTACGTACCTAGCTAGAGAAATTTCGGCACATCTTTTGATAAAAACTAAGCAAGTTACTGATCCGTCTTCAAGAAGTGTTAATCGAGCTCAGGGCGTACAGTTTATTTAATTTTTGTCTCAGTCAAAGCAACAAGTTTATAGCCGGTAAATCCAACACTTCTGTTTTGGGTCATAAATTTGTTGTAAGACAAAAGGTGGAAGGCATCTTCACACAGCAACGTTTATGATATGCAAAAGTATCAATATTTGAGAAAGATGAGCGTTTTGGTATACACGGAATGGAACTATTAATCTCTTTTTATGATTATAAGCATCACCCAAGTTTTTGTTATCACGAGGGATAGATTCAGCCTATGTCTGGTCAGGTTATACAATCGCTGTGTACAATATTTAAATCATATATTACACAATATTTTTTAAACACAAACACAACTCTATAAGAGCCCAGTTTGGATGGGAAGTCATCTTTTGGAATGAACAGGAATTGTCCTCTGCAGTTCATATTCCCATTCTACTATCTCTCTGCTTTAATAAGAGAATAAGCATGCTTGATTAAACAAAAATGGTTTAACTAATCATCAACTCTCACAAAAGTTCAAATCAAAACACCATGTTGGTTTTCTCGACTCTGATTTAGACAGGTTCATATATTTACACAGCTAAGTGACCGTAACAAGAAACGGGGATAAATGGCTGATCTCTTACGTGGGAAGGAACAATTATGCTATGCATTAAGTGGTGCATATGCTACTCTTATAAAAAAGAAGAAGAAGAAGAAGAAGAAGAAGAACATTTGATTGCTTAGAATGCTCGGTATAAATGTGTAACATTTCTGTTTTTGGAATTGCCTTTTACAACTTGAGTAACTCTAGTTTCAGTTAGGACCATAGAAAGGTCGATTCTTGTGGCCTACAACATCCAATAGGCTCTCTTCAACTCGTTTAGGCTACTATTTTCAATGCCTTACTTAGGCAACATAGTGATCGCCAATAAGGAAATGTCTTTATGTACTTCAACAGTGTCTGTGAGTTTGGGTTGCCTGTTTTTACTTTGTTACTTAATGTGGCGTCAGTTTTGGTGAGTCACCTATTCCATGGTAAGCACCCGTTGAGGGCAAGTTTAGGGACAAAGATTCTCGTAGAGGTATATGAGCCTATCTTTATACCCTTTTTTTTTTGTTAATTTCCAGAAATTAAAAGAAACTCATTTGGCTTTTGGTTTGGAAAAAACAGGAGATGGACATTTCAAACCACTTAATTATAGTTTTCTTTGTTTTGCAGGCAGAAGACCCTTCTAGCTAGCAATAAATCTATGTTAGTCCGAAAATGGCAGCTTATGTTTCAAGTATATATTATACAAAGTGTGGCGGCTACTGCTGTAACAAATAACATAGAACATGGACTCGAGGGTAAGGAAAGTTTAAATATGACTCCTACATTAGTTATGCTGTCCAGGTTAACGATAACAGTAGACCACAAGTCATTTGTTTAAGATAAAACAGTAAATTATCTTTTTTGTTTGAAGAAGACTTGAGGGCAACAATTTGTTGGTAAAAAGAGGAAGACCATTCCAAACTAAAGGTGCTTCTAGTTTATGTTTATGAAATTGAATGTATACATAAGATTCTATTCATAAAGCTGTCTATTAGTGGGTAGGGAAATTGGGATAAAGTCATCCAACTTTTGTCTACGTTTGCATGAAATTGCTATGTTGAACTTGTTTGAAGACAGTTAGTTACGTTTATCCACCTATAAATTTCTAAGTCTAGGGTTTGGAAAATGTCACAATTGGAAGGCCTCTCTAGCTATTAATTGATGACTTTTGGATGCTTTTTCAGAGAAAGCGGAGGCAAGGTTATTTATATATATATGGAAAGTTCTCTTAGCTTAGCTAATTAAGATGTAAGGAGTTAGAAACGGGTTGAAAATTTCTATCATCTTGACTTGTTGATAATTTAATATTTCCTTTTTCACTGTTCAAACACAAGTTTCTTATTAAAAGCCATAGCCCCCAAAAAGAAGTTTTATGACTTTGGTGTTAGTGTTTTCATAGGGTAGCCAAGTCCAAAGGAAGAGATCTTAACACCAGAGCCTTCTCTCTCACATATATACAGACACACACCCAGACATCAGAGAAAGAGAGACAGGGAGAGATGGGAAGAGCTCCTTGTTGTGACAAGGCAAATGTGAAGAAGGGGCCATGGTCACCAGAAGAAGATGCAAAGCTTAAGGAGTACATCGAGAAAAATGGAACCGGTGGGAATTGGATTGCACTTCCACAAAAAGCTGGTAAGATCAAACTCAAAAGACCCCATCTTCCTCTCTCTATTTCACTAGTTTGATCTCTCCTGCTTCTGTTTTTCCTTGTTGTTTGTTTAAAAGGTTGTTTGTCTTTGTTGACTAGGTTTGAAGAGATGTGGAAAGAGCTGTAGATTAAGATGGCTAAACTATCTGAGACCCAACATTAAACATGGCGACTTCACTGATGGTGAGGATAGTATAATCTGCAGCCTGTTTGCTAGCATTGGAAGCAGGTATGTGCATTAAACTTGTGTCCATATTTAATGTGGAACTTCTTCATTGTTTCTTGGCTTTTTGTGTGCTTCCAAATTTTAAAATGGTAATCCAAAACGGATCTCTTTGAATTTTCTTTTCTACCTCACGAATACATCGTCCGTTTTATGAAATCCATGTAAAATTCATGGTAGATAAGGAAGGTGGGAGAAATCTTCTTCGCCACTTTTCTTTTGCCTTTAGTTTTTACTCAAAGAAAAAGGAACAAGAAAAGATTAAACTTATCAAGAATCTGTCCGTTTTTGGATAATTTCTCTGCATGCATGCCGTGTTTAGAACCTACTTACAGCTTTCGAAAGAAACACTCAGAAGTTTTCTTCTAATGGAACCTCTTCTTTCTGTAAATTATTTCCAAATTGCAGATGGTCAATAATAGCTGCACAGTTGCCGGGTAGAACAGATAATGATATCAAAAACTACTGGAACACCAAGCTCAAGAAGAAGCTTATGGCCATGGCTCCTCAGTCTCAAAGAAAGATCCCACCTTTCCCATCTTCTCTTCAAACCCCACCATTACCATCTCATTCACTCTCTTCGCTGTTCAAAGACCTTAGCAGTTCTTACTCTTACTATCCACCTTCCAAATCCTTCACAGGGTTAGAGTCTATTTCACATGTTCAATCAAATATTATGGGCAACAACAGTACCAGTTTAACCTCAAGCTCCTCTCTTTTGTTAAGTCAAGAGGGCTTGTTGAGCCCCATGCAATGCTATCATCCAGTAAAGGATAACTTCCTGTCATTTGGAAGTGAAGCAAGTTGCAGTTCTAACTCTGACGGAAGTTGCAGTCAGATCAGCTACGGAAGGGAGATCAAACAAGAGGACATGAGACTCCAAAGCTACATCTCAAATGGGTATGAAGAGAATCAGAAGTTCATGATAAGCTATGGAAACAACGGATTGGAAACTTTGAACCAGTGGGCAGCAGAGAAGCCAAATGGGTATTTTGGAGAAAATCCATTAGGCTACGAGCTTGAGGATGTTAAGCAACTGATTAGCAGCAGTGGTAGCAATGTTAATAATGGATGTAACGATGTTAACAACTTGCTCATTGATGAAAACAAGACGCAAGCAGAGAAGGTCATGTATTCCTCCTACTACTGAAAATGAATCATAGGCGGACTGACTGTAAGTAAAAATCAAGAAAGATTTGATGGCGTAAGGTGGGGAAGAGATAGAGAGGGGGTGAGAGAGAGAGAGAGAGATTTCAGATAAGACTTTGTGAGTTTCTGGGGGTTTGTGTTGTCTGTCTGATGAAAAATATGAAACATTTCTTCTTTTGACAGTACATGGTTGTAACTTGTAAGTTGTAAAGCTCCGTTCTTTCACTTAGTTCATTTCTTTTCGATAGGTGATAGATGGATGATGATGATTACATATTGTTGTACCAAATCCCAGTCTCAGTTAGTCCTCTCACTGCAATCCAATCATAAATAAGTGTCATAAAAAGCTAGATACAAAAACAAAAGCTTTATGATTCAAAGAAAGCAAATTCAGGAACATGGTGTCACGAACTAAACCAAAGCGTGCAATTCTTATCTCTCTCTCCCGGGAGCTCTTTTGTTCTTTTCCTATTTTCTTTTCTGTTTTCTCTGGGACCTGGAAAAGGCGGTTCTAAACTTTGAATTCTGATGTGAACTGGGGCCGCTAAGAGGGTAACTGTAGTCAGCGGCGAGTGTGCACAAAATGCCAAAGATTTGAGCTGCCAAGATTCTTTTATATATATATATACACATGAACTAGGTCTGACTCAAGGTTGGAACTTGTCTGCCAGCGATTATAAAACCGGAAGATGACGATCCAAACTTTGGAGTTTTGTGGAGGCCATAAGGTTTCTAAACGACTCTGTGGTTAATCATAATCTCAGTCTTCCAATCAATCTCTTTCCGGTTTTGCTTTTTATTTTTAAGTCCTCAACGTCTCTATATTTTAGTAATTATTTCAATACCCAAAAAAAAAATTAGTTAAGGCCCCTTCAAAACGTTAAGCGAAGACCTTAGTAAAAAAATATATAACGTGAAATGTACGTGGATTAGAGTTTGTATTCGAAAACGACAATAACTAATTTTCACAATGTAAATTAAATGATGTTTTATTTCATTTAATAAAAATAAACTCCGATTAGTCATGAAATTAATAATTGTTTTCTTTTAATCTAAATTGTTCTCTAAAAATATGTTTAGTTGAATGATTATTAAGATAATATAATGAAATGTAATAATATTCTATCGTTTGAGATGAAAATTTATAATATAATAAAATGAAATAGGATGTAAGGAGAGAGTTTCACGTTATATATTATTCCATCATAAACAATAAAAATAAGTTACCTTTAATTTGAGAGTTTATAATGGAATGTAAAAAGATAAACAACATTTTACTATATTATATTATGAACATTTCATTTCTTTAAAATAATTATTTTAAATATTACATTTTTTATATTTTATTTTATTATAAATCATTTTATTTCATTTAATTAAAAATCTTACGTGCAACTAAATATAGCGTAAGGTGAGAACCTTAGAACAAAAGTCCATTAGACTAGCAAGCAACTCATAAATGGATAGACCAGGAGACAGTTGAAGATGATATAAATGTAGAGAAAATAAAATTAAGCTGTTTTTATATTTTATCCAGATTCTAGGGCAGGTAGGTATCATTGAGTATTCAATACGCAAAACCTACCTGCATGTCCAGGGACGTTCATCATATAAAATGTCGTCGTTTAGGTATCAATATCTTTTCATTTATTTTTTAAGTAGTTGATTAAAACGGTAAAATAATCATTTGCATGAATGCTTTTCTTTGCGCCTTCTTTTTAAAACTACTGTGCTGTCAACTTAGGAATGTGGTTGAGTGGCAGAGACTCATCCATTCTTAATCAAAGGTTAGGAGTTCAATTCTTGACTTTGGGTATAGAGCAGCCTTAAATACTTGGGCCAGTTGTCCCACCCTATAAGGTGCCTACAAACCAGCGAAGGGATTAATCACTGGATCCTCCAGTGGATACCCTGATCTAAGATCAAAAAAAAAAAACTACTATGCGGTCAATATTACACTACACATTCTGAAGGTGTCAATAATAGATCTTAATAGCATTTAAGAACATTATCACTTGTGACCATAACAGAACGAATTCGTATTATCAACATACTATTGAAGACCACATACAACTTTGGGATGGTAAAAGCTTGTGCAACCTCAACCTCAGCATTAAAGCCCCTCAATTAAAGTTAATATTCGTATTATAAATTTAATTTGTTCATTAATAATTTACATGTTTAGTTAGAGAAAATTAAAAAAAAGTGTGAATGTTGATTATTATTTAAATTATTTTAAATTATTCTTATAAATTACTTAACTTTTTAGAATTAAAAAGATTTTATTTATGTTAAATTAATTTTAACAAAAAATTATCACATGACTGATTATTTTGTATAATCAGTTCAACCTAATTTTAATAGGATATTTCTAAAATAATTCAAGAGAAATGAAATAACGTATTATTTTCTTAGTATATCTAATATTTTTAATAATCAAAAATAGTTTTCTTATTATATCTAATATTTTTAATAATAATTTAAAAAAAATAAGTAAAATTCAAAACATATTATACGTTTTTACCTTTTAATAAAATATTTTTTAAAGATAATTCTAGAGCATTAAGTAACAAAATATTTTTTAGTATGAATAACATTTTCAATAATTAAAATAAAATATTTTAAAATGAGTAAAATTAAAAGATATAAATATCTTTACCAAGAAAACAAAGGTCAAAGCAAGTGGATATGGTGATTTATAAACATTAAACTGACAGGGAATCACCATCGAGAAGCAAGCCAAGGGGGGGGTCCAAAATAGCATGATCACAAGATCTCTGTCAGCCTTACACCACTGTTATGGTTAGAGGGACAACAATAATGTTTGAAGCAATGTAGAAGATTGTTGAAATCTGGACAAACCATGTGACTCTGAGAGTGTTTATTGTTAGTTTAATTCGCGCTGCCCTCGCCTGCCAGCTATATTATTTGTTTATAATCTACAAAATTTTCAAGACTTGGGGAAGCTGTTTTCTAGGAATGTCCTTTCTTGCAAAGTGCAAAGGTCAAAAGGTGTGGCAGCTGAGCTACTGACATTTCTGATACACATGTAATTTTTTATTTCTTACCAACAGCAACAGGTCTTTTCTTTTTTCCAAAAGATAGACTTCCCTTCATTTTCACAAAATATAATTCTGAAATGAAGAGCCAGACCCACCACTATCGTTGTTCATATAACCCTTGTGTTCCCATGTCTCAGGTCCTTATATATATATAAAAAAAACATGGCACAGTGGTTGACCGCTGTCTGTGACCATGAGTGCCTAACCAATTCTCCCATCGCAGAAAACAAGCTTATGCAGGAGTTTCCTGAAACCGAGGAAAGGATTGCCAATTACTTATCAAACAAAGCTAGATAGCTATTATGCGGTGTGAACGACCAAGATTTTTTTCAAAACTGTGACTAATTGCATTGAAATTGAAACTAAGCCAAGCATGCGTGAAGCTGATTTTGAAGGTCTATGAGGGTTGTTGAACTTTGGAACTGAGCTGGCCTTATCTTTTCTTACTTTGTTCAACTTTCTTATTACTTTGTTGTTGGTTCATGCTTCATAGTTTCCACCTTAGGTGTTTTGATGTTGGTCCGGACAATCACCTTTTCATGATTGGTTCAAGGTATTTGAGAACTCCAATACAGGTGCTAGGGCCTTTGGATTTTGCAGACTATCCCCACATGTATAACCCAACAACTAAAACACCCAACTTTTACACTAGGAGTCAACATTACTGTTATCAATCTTATTTTCAAGGGTGTTCCCTCCCTCGAGGTCGAGGATGGCTTATCGCAATCTTTGAGACCAAGCTTAAGAGCAATTTGCGTTTGTTCTTGAAGAAAATATGTTACAGCTAAATCAATAGGGTCAGATTTTGATTGTAACAAAATTGACTTATAATGTTACGATTAAAACAAATAAATTTGAGTGATGTGTAAAAAAAAAGGGTACAACAACAACACTAATAACAAGAAAAAAAAAGAAAAAAATTCAAGAATTGTTTGAAGAAAACATAAGCTAAAAATAGAGACAAATAACTATATAAAAAGTATCAATAAAAATAAAATAAGAATAAAGAAATTAAAACAATACTGAACTAAATTGATTAAGGGAGAAGCATTGTAGATCAAAGTGTTTGGGCTCAATACAAGATACAATAGTTGAAGAAAATGGTTTAAAAGTGTTAGAATATATTTTATATATTCTTTGTTTGGTTTTGGCATTTTTAAATTGGACATATAAAATAATTAGAATATGAGATTGCATCTACGGTTGAAGTTCAAAAGGTGTGTTGCTACATATTTCTATCATGGAAGGAAT
>JANKOD010000008.1:5082400-5099711 GCA_026284645.1 Erythroxylum acuminatum | reverse complement strand
ATCGAAAGACTTGTTCTACTATGGCATGGGATAAAGATGGAGAGAGAATCCTATTGCATACATTAAATACAATTGTATAGATCTAAAGCAAGCGATCATTGGTCCAGCTTCTGCATAATCTGCATTCACTCTCTTGCATCCATCCAAATAACGATTGCCATCCTACTGCCTAGTCTACTATTCAAGTTATTCACCAACTCGAAACGTCTCAAGTACTTTTTTTTAATATTATTATCCATTAGGGATTATTTATTACAACTTATAATGCCAGGAATTACAACTCTATGAGAGAAGAACATGAGAAGGGACAAAATTATGCTTGACTTCCCACTTCGATTGCGCTCTTTTCAGTAATAATATCAGATGGAATCATCAGAGAAAGCAAAGGAGCAATTAGTAGAGCCTTGTGAAACGATAATCCTAGCAGGAGGAGAACAATGAACCGTTGTTAGAGCAACCTTTGAAATGTCAGCTTCAGGCCCCGAGGCCTCAACGTGTCGAATCTCCTTTAGCATTGCAACCACATCCTTCATTGTAGGACGATCATCAGCTCTGCTACTTATGCAGAGAAATGAAACAGCTAATGTTTGGAGCATTTCGTGGGTGGTAGGGTCAGCTCTTCCTCTAAGCTTCGGATCAAGAATGTCAACTGGGTCTTTCTTGGTAGCTAGGTGGTCCCTAACCCACTGAATCAAGTGCGAACCACCAGGCAATGTTGGGTCTAAGGGATGCCTTCCTGTTAGAACTTCTAAAAGTACAATTCCGAAACTGTACACATCGCATTTCTCAGTGATACGTTGCATTGACGCATGCTCTACACAATCATAAAAATGAAAAAGAAAACCAACAAAATATAAGCAAAGATTACTTGCAAAATCTTTTTGTTTTTTTTTTTTGGGTTGAAGTGAACTGAAATGACTAATTAGAGTGATGAGTACCTGGAGCCATATATCCATAAGAACCGGCAAGGTGTGGTCTTTGACAAGGTTTTGATAAGTCATCTGAAGTAATGCTGTTCACAATTCTTGCTAATCCAAAGTCAGCTAAGTAAGGTTCGTAGCCTGGTCCTAACAGCACGTTCATGGCTTTAACGTCACCATGAAGTATTGCTGGCACGCAATCATGGTGCAAGTATGCTAGTGCATGAGCCACCCCCAACACAACACCGTATCTGGCTTCCCATACAGCTCCTCCTTTGCCAGCACCATGGAGAAACGAGCTCAAGCTTCCATTTGGTAGATAGTCATAGAAGAGGAGCTTTAAATTTCTGTTAGAACCCCAGCCCAAAAGACGGACAATGTTTCGGTGTCTGATGGAACCAAGTGTCCGAATTTCAGAATTGAATGCCGTATTCCCTTCTGATGACCACATCTTCTTAACAGCTAGCGCCTCACCATTTGGAATTATCACCCTGTATACTACTCCAGAGCCGCCTGTGCCTATTACATTCGATGACGTTAGCTTCTTAACAATGTCATCAATGGAGAAATCAAGCTTCTTATATAAAGTTATCTCCCAATTGCCATCTTCCATCATCCTCCTGCCGGCAATACGAGTTCGGATTAGCGTGTAGATTGCTAGGAGAACTAAGACTGCACTTGCAATAAGGAGAACAGACATAACCATCTTCGCCGCTGATCTAGCACGTCCTTCTGCTCCCATTCGATCAGCTGGTGGCACTACTGCTCCAGCACTGTAGAGACCTCGGTTTGAAGCAAGGTCACTGAGAGGAAGTTTACGGAAAAGTGGGGTGTTGGGCAGTTCACCAGAGAAGTCATTGAAAGAGATATTAAGAGAAATAAGATTTTGGAGGGCTGCTAGAACATCTAGCTTGCCTTCAAGCTTGTTGTGTGAGAGGTCAAGTACTCCAAGCTTAGTGAGACCAGAAAATTCAGACGGGATACTACCAGAGAATTGGTTGCAACTAAGATTGAGAGAGATCTCCAGAGAAGGAATTTGACCAAGTTCCTTGGGAATTTCCCCAGAGAAACCATTGCCCCCAAGATTCAGCAATTGTAGCTTACTGCATGACAATATCTCAGCTGGGATAGCACCAGAAAGTTGATTCTTTGCCAAATTGAGCTTGGTTAGTTCGGTTAATGAACCATTGATAGGGGCCAATATACCTGTAAGCCTGTTATCTGAAACATCCAGAAACTGTAGGCTTTTGGGTAGAGCAGAAGGTATAGAACCTGTGATTCCATTTGAATGGAGATCAAGAAATTCTAGGTTGTTGCATCCAGCTATAGACGGGGGAATACCTCCAACAAGATGATTGTCACTCAAGTCAACGAAGTTCAAAATCTTCAAATTTCCAACTTCCAATGGAATAGTACCAGCCAGTCTATTTCCATTTAACCTCAACCTGTACAAGTTGGTGCAGTTTCCTATGTCAGGTGGTATGAAGCCAGACAATTCATTTGAAAGTATCAGTAGTTTGGTAAGATTTTTCAGTCCAAAAATCTTTTGGGGTATAGAACCAAAGAAGTTGTTATAAGATAAATCAAGAGCTTCAAGGTTCTGGCACTCTGACAGAGTCTCTGGTATGTTACCAGTTAGATTGTTCTGCCAGGCAAAGAAAAGAGTCAACCTCTTAAGGTTGCCAATAGCCGCAGTTATCTCACCGGATAAATCGTTGTTGTCTACTTCAAGATGAGTGAGGGCTGTACAATTTGAGATTTCAATTGGTATGGTGCCCGATAACTGGTTAACACTAAGTTGAAGGTCTTGAAGCTTCAAAAGGTTTCCAAAACTTCTAGGTACGCTTCCTGTAAGAAAATTCTCAGACAAATCAATAACTTTGAGCTCAAAGCAGCTTCCAATCTCGTCTGGGATTGTATCAACTAAACTGTTCTGCCACAAGAGTAAAGTCTGAAGCTTGGCGAGTTCTCCAATTCGTTTCGGGATCGGACCAGATAAAGAATTCTGATACAAGTATAGGTTCTGCAACTCCTTACAGTTTCCAATCTCTTCAGGGATAGGACCAGACAAAAATGCTGTATAAATGGCTATAGTTTGAATTCTTTTCAGCTTTCCGATCGACGAAGGAAGATTGCCGGAAATGCTGGTCTCAGCCAGGCCTAACACAACCAAGTTGGTGCAGTTTCCAATCTCCGGAGGTAGCTCACCTTTAAGATTTTTATTCCCACCTGCTCGGAAAATTTGCAGCCTGATCAGAGCTCCAATGCTCTTTGGAATATCACCAGTGAGTTGATTGTCAAAGAGAGTCAAATTCTCTAAACTTGAAAGGTTTCCAATATTAGCTGGAATCCCACCTGCAAGAAAATTTCCGTTGAGAGATAAGCTTTGCAGTTTGCTTAACCTGCAAATTTCCTCTGGGATTTGACCAGAGAGAGAATTATCACTGAGATCAAGGAAACTAAGCTCATGGTATTCTCCAAACTCTTTGGGAATTGAACCGGTGAGGTTGGTTGATGAAAGGGTAAGGGTCTTCAAATACTTGAGAGAGTGATAGTTTGATGGTAGTGAACCTTGCAAATCAACTGCTTTCAAGCTTATCTCGACAACGTTGCCATTTGAGTTGCAACTGACCCCATACCATTTGCATGGACTTTGGTCTAAAGGATTCCACGAATTCAACACACCTGTTGAGCTGTTTAAACTGTTCTTCCATGTCAGAAGAGCTTGTCCTTGTTCATCTATGGAGTGAGAGGAATGAAAGAGAAGAGAATTTATTGATAGAAGCAAGGTGAAAGAGAAGATATTGGGAGAAAGTGAGGGATTCATAAGTGAGGGATTCCTTGGGGATGCAGGCATTGCTGAGAGTTGAGAAAAGTTTACTTGTTTTGGGATTGTTGAGGGAGGAACCCCAGGTTTTGTTTATAGAAGAAATGCGGAAGATGAAGATCTGGATCCAAAACTAGCTTCTTTTTTACATTTTTTTTATTATTAATGCCATTAGTCTACCTGTTAGCTAATTGATGTTGATGCAGAGAGATGTTTGGTTTTATTTAAGTGGATGTTCTTGTAATGCAATTTTTGGCTGTTGCTGTCAAAATCTAGAAAGAGGTTATTTTGGACTTCCCATTAAATTGCCATCTCTGTTTCTTACATTACAAATGGTAGCAAGCACATGACTTCGATTAATTTTTACTGAAAAACCTGTAGTGATTAACTTTTTAGTATATTAGAAAATTTTAATATACAGTTAGTTTAGACATTTTTGTAATTTCTCATAAAATTAGACAATATTTAATTGCATTTTTTGGTTTTTAAATAACTTATCGGTTAAGTTACATAATTTAATCATGATAAAGATAATAATATGGCTCAATAAATGATCTAAATCAATAGGTCAAAGTTCCGGTGAAAAATGGATTCCAATCAATGTAGACCAAACTTATATCGGGCCTGTGATGGGAAAGTCACATTTAGAAGCTATATATAAAAGTTAAAACTTCCTGTAATTGCTCGTATCAATCGTAAGCATAAGAATTTTTTAATCTGTTAAGAGAGAGCTTACATTTTGAGAAAATTGTAGAACGACCTTACCTACGCCCCAGAGAACAGTTCTCGTGAAGGCGATTGTAGATTCACTCCAATTTCGGTTTCGAAAAGCTCGTTTGAAGTTATGAAAACCGAAATCAGGTATTTTCTACATTTATTCGTTTCTTGCTCTTTTACGTTCGATCTGAGATACGTAACCAAAGTACTGTTACGTATTATAATTAGTTTATTTTCAATTAAATTAACAAAAACAAATATACTAAATAGTACATTAAAAAATGTAAATTGGTTTGTACACGCATTTAAGAAATCTACATCTGTATTGGTTTTGGAAGAAAGCAGAAGTTTTCATCCGATTCCTACCGAGGTTGAAAGCACAAAGGTAAAAGGTCCAAAAAAACAAAAGACATAAACATTTATACCAAATTTAAATTAAATCTTATCGTTTCAAGTTATTTAAAAAGAACTCTAAAGTTTTCTAAATATTCAAAAATAACCTTACCATTTTGAAAACGTTAATAAATGACTCCATATTAACATTTTCGTTAACCTTTTATTTGAAATAATAATAAATACAATGATATATTATACTCTTTACTGTCCAAAATAAAAGTTATTTTAGAAGGATTTTAATTATTCAAAATAAGTGTCGTTCGTGACTTTTCATGCATGTTTATAGTTTTACTTCCAAAATTACCCTTTAACTTCTCTCACATCTTAATTAGATAGATTACATAGATTATATTTTCAAGACACTTTAACATGTAATTAATATGGGTATATTAAACATTTCGTTAACTTTCTTAACAAGTGTGCGTTCCTTTTTATATTAAACAAGAGAGAGTATTTTTTACGGGCTGTTAGACCGCATGTACATCCTATATGACTAGGCAAAATAGATGGAAGTGGTCCCGTCATAAGCAACTTGAAACAGGCTGCCCCATCTTGGAAATCGGAAAAGAAAAAAAAAAGGCTACATACATGTGTAAGACAGTAATGATTTTCTAATACAAAAACAGGGTTAATCCACCCATAAATAATGGCTGGTTAAGTTTTTCCCTTGAGACACCAAATAGGTGACAATCCACTATGTTATGGAACTCAAATTGCAGATCTCATCACATGAATTTATGATCTGATATACACAAGGTGCATAGCTAGTGTCTTTATAAATTATAACTATACAAACATGAGAAATGGAATCAGATCACGTATATGGCTTAGTAATAACACTACGAACAGAAGGGCACATGTTCTGATAAAAGAACTGCAAGTTTTTCATGTGGTAGATGTAGTAAATGTACTTCAAAAAGGTTTGTGCACACAGGTCTGTGTTTTCGGCTTAGTTTACCCTTTATGGACATCATGCTTATGCCGGTATTTAATATTCTTATTATTGTCCAGTTCTGGTTTTGGTATGATGAGTTGCACGTGAGAGAGGGGGCGATGGAGATGGGAGAGTATGTATGGGTGTTGTATACTTGAATCATGGATGGACAAGTGAAAGATGGACTGATGGACTACTGGTTAGCTATAAAAGCTATATGCATGAAATTTGTATCCAAGTACGAGCAAATTTTATCATTTATTTTAAGTAACAAACTATTATTGCTAAACGCCCATGTTCACACAAGCATGTAGTGTATGAAGAAGCTGCTCATTGGATTGTAAGCCATATGAGATTTTGTTCTTCTTGGTGCTTGGCACACGTGCAATTAGGTTGCCAGAGATGACACGAAGCTCTTAAATTATAGTTTAGTCCCTAATAATGCAGCCCCATCATAGATCCAAAACAAGATTTGTCATTTGCTTAAATGAGATTACATCAATTAAATCCATGGGGTCCATGATCCTCCAAAGAAAAATTTGCCCATCTAATCAAATTGATAAGTTAATCAGTGACCTTGGTTACTCCTCTCACGCATTCCTTGTTTGTTTTCTCTTGCCTCCAACTTCAGATTTGACTCTTAATAATTTTGCCAAATCTATGCCCTACAATGACCATTGTATTATCCAACAATTTGCCCCATCTTCCCAAGTTTATCTAACAAAGTTTATGGACACTGCAAAGTTCTGAAAGGAATATCAATTGGCTTTTGATCTCTCTCTTGCTTGTTATTGGTAATCGACTTATTTAATCAGCTAGTTAGTAGACAAAGTCGATTCAATCATTTTTTTTCCCAATACATGTAATGGGCTTTGAATCAAAAACCATTAAAAATTCCAAGTTACCATCTAATTGGAGTGGTATCGCAGAGGAATCATAAACAAATATTTTTTTTCTTCTTTTTTCTACCATTATCTTTGTTTTATAATTTCAACATAACTTTAGCTTTGTTTTTCCTTCTTTAGCTTTATATGAATACCCATTTCTCTAAAAACATGGCTTTGTCATGTATAAGCACCTAAAAGATCAATTCCTGCTCTCTTTACTGTGTCTTTGATGTCCTAATCTTTCCATAATTTCAGGATTCCTGTTCCCAAAACAAGCCTTTATTTTCTCTTTGTTCTTATCATATAGTATACCACACGTAATGTCTACGGAGTGGGGATGATTCCACACAAAAATAAAAAACAATGCTTTGTTATATTCCTAATCAAGGTCAATAGTCAAAAGCCCACCTAACATGGCCTTTACTTAAAGTTCATTAAATACAAACCAACAAAGGTTCTGTTGTTTATAGGCCCATGAAAGCTATCTTTTCCTCTAAGCTTTCCAATTACTGAAAGAAATGGGTTTAAAAATTATTAAACGCCCATAACTATCCAAATGGAGCCCAGCACTCCACCAAGAAATAGAGAACAGAACTGGAAAGGCACAGCTTTTACCCCTTGACTTGACTGACGTAAGTAAAAACTTTTGATTATAGTTTCTAAACTTGCACTGGACTGGTATGCATTTTGCATAGGGATCCCCAAAAACTCCGTTGGCCACCACGGGAGGAAATGGGATGGCAGTGGCACAATTATATATGCATATCCAGATAAATGGACCCACCCAATTGCATAAGAAAAGGGAAATGGTATGCGGAGATTGCGACAAACCTTTGAAGATGAGTTACTAGAGATGAGTCGATGACATGAAACGGAAGTCGGTTCATCTAGTCTTCTACGGTACTACAATATTAGTATGCGAGCTGTAATTGAGGGATATACCTTATAATGCTAAGCTTTGAATTTGAAACAAGAGGATTGATGTGCATTGGGGCCAAGCCAACATCACCTCCAAAACATCTCATCAGTGACGGAACAAGAGAAAATATACCGAATTTCATGCCATCAGACCCACCAGGGAAGTAGGTGATGGCATAGTATCCGAGAGCCATAACCTACGCATCCGAGTGTGAAGCATGTAGCAAGTTTCTGGGGAAGGCGGTAAATGCAACGAAGACCCAAAAAAAAACGTCAACGGTTAGAAATAAGCCAAAACGCTTAAGCGCTTTGCCTGAATGAGTGTTACTCAAATTCCCAGGTACTATAATTGGAAAGCCTGAGCATGAATCACAAGCAACGTAATTCGTGGGCTTATCTACCTCACTCAAAACTAAAATTTCTCCATAGACCGGACGCAATAAGACAAAACGACACATATGAACAGCTTAGTGCTGTAAATGGTTAAGCTAACACGTACTCCAGCCTATGTACTGGAAAAGGACTTGCACGGTAATATATTAAAAAACGTGCGTCTTCGTTATTTTTAGTTCAAGATAAGCAACAGAAGAAGATGAGAGGACTAAAGAGACCACGACAGAGTTGATCGATTTCTCTAACAAATGGAAGCATGAGGTATACTTATGGCATGTTTCAGAATGCGAACATCAAAGGAAATAGCAGCCATATCATCAAATTCATAGATGCTGTTAAATTTAATATCTGCACATCACCCATGCCAATGAGATACGATAACTAGGAAATGGATCTTAGTCAGGAACTCACTAAGTGCATTGTTGGCCCTAGTTAATCCTTTTGGGACAACAAACATCTGCAAGCTAATCCTAAAGAGGAAAAAAGTGTTGTAAAAAATTGACTGAATTAGAGGGTGGGGTGGCTGGCCATTTAGCCAGCTATCCTCTTAAATTTTCAAATTTGGTAGGCACCGTTTTCAGTGCCTATCATATCTTTTTCTCTGTCAATTTTGGTAGGTTTCAACTTTGGTAGGCATCAACAATTTTCCTACTTGAAGATTTGATTGAGAGTCAATCAGATCTTCACACTATTCTTTCTACCTTGTCGCTTCATGTTGTTTACGTCTCTGTCAGACCACACGAGGATCGACACTATATAAACTTGTCACCATTGATTATTTTTGTCATAAAATCTGTTAGGTTATCAATTGTATGAATTTTCTACATATCTACCGTTCCTTCTTCCACTTTGTCACGAATAAAGTGATATTAAACTCGATGTGCTTGGTCTTTGAATGCAATGCTAGATTCTTTGCAAGATGCAAAGCACTTTAAGTTCCGTATTACTTCGTTTGTGAGAAAGTGGAAGAAAGAATGGTGAACATGCAGAAAATTTATACAATGGATAACCTGGTAGATTTTATGACAAAAGCAATCAATGGTGACAAGTTTATGTAATGTCGATCTTCGTGTAACCTAACAGAGACGTAAGCAACATGAAGCGGCAAGGTAAAAAGAATAGCGTGAAGATCTGATTGGCTCTCAATCAAACCTTCAAGTGAGAGAATTGTCAAAAATAGTAGGCACCGAAAACGGTGCTTACCAAAGTTGAAGCCTACCAAAAGTTGATAGAGAAAAGGATATGATGGGCACTGAAAACGGTGCTTACCAAATTTGAAAATTTAAGAGGATAGCTAGCCAAATGGCCAGCCATCCCATATGTTCTCCTGCCTATAGGCAGGAGATGAAGAGATAAAGAGAACATTAAAAAAAAGAAGAAGAAGAGAGAAGTCAGGTGAGAGAGAAAAGAAAGAGAAAGAGAGATACAAAAATATTATGTATATTTTTGTGGGATTAGTTTTTTTCTTGTAATTTTCCAGTTTTCTCACCAATAAAATTCTTCTATCCTTGCCCGTAGTTTTTACCCTAATTTGGAAGTTTTTCACGTAAAATCTGTAACTCCAACTGGCCATTCACTAATGACCGCCAGACAAATATCTTTCTTCAAGCTTGCCTTTATCATCAACTTCTATAATAAGAAATTACTTCCATTGAACTTTTCAATCTTAAATTTTGCTACCATTGCCTCTATCACGAACATAATTTAGCTCTCATTATTTCACCTAAATAGTACCCATATGTATGAATAGCATCGTATACATGAATAGTATCGTACACATAAATAGTACCGTACACTTGAATTGTAGTAAATGAATGAATAGTTGTCACCTTTTGATTACTATTCACCAACTTTCACTGTGCTCACTGGAACGCCGAACGGATTACGCCAAAAAATTTATCATAATTTTCTGACCTCGCTCTGACACCACTTGTTATAAAAATTTGACCGGATTAGAGCAGGTTCGCAGCCAAATAGAACTGAAGGAATAGTAACAAATACACAGATTTTACGTGAAAAACTACCAAATTAGGGTAAAAACCACGAGCAAGGATAAAAAAAATTTACTGCTAAAAAGGCTGAAAAATTACAAGAAAAAACTAATCCCACAAAACTATACAGAATATTTTTGTCTCTCTATTTCTCTTTGTTTTTTCTCTCACTTCACTTCTCTATTCTTTTTTCTTATGCTCTCTTCATCTCTTCATCGAACATATGAGATGGCTGGCCATTTGGCAAGCTATCCTCTTAATTTTTTAAATTTGGTAGGCACCGTTTTTTATGCCTACCGTATCCTTTTATCTCTCCATTTTGGTAGGCTTCAAGGGTGCCTACCATTTTTTGACAAAAAGGGTTAGACATGCATGTTCAAGTATCATAATTTGCAGTAGATGAGGTGGTGAACATAGTCACTGAATTCCATTCCCATCTCATTCACGAATTCAACTTCGTATCCAACCTCAAGTCTCACAACAAAATAGAAACCTTGCATCGAAGAAACGAAAAATGTTGCGACTGAGGATATAAAATTTGCAAAGACACATTTGCAACAAGTTAACATGGACCATATTTAACAACAGCAAAAAAAATTTACCTAGTCCTGTTAGAAGGATACATTTTGGATTTCATTTTAAAGAAAAGGTAAAAGTGATGGCAATGGTAGGGATTTAAAATGTCAAGTTGCGTTTACTTGTCGTATCAAACCATGCTTTCTTGCTAGTTCGTGTTTCATATACCTTTAATGATGCATGATCCACTTACTATTGACGTATTTTCTGAAATTTCTGCACCTGTTCGATCTCGTTGCGCGTCTGGTTAAAAATTCTAGGAATCTGAATTTGAAGAAACTGAAGAACGTGTAAATATCAGATAATCTTCAAGAAATCAGATCCGCCTTCTTGTCCAAGACCCTTGATTACAGACTTTGGAACTGAGCTGCCCTTATCTTTTCTTACTTTGTTCAACTTTTTTATTAATGTTGGTCCAGACAATCATTTATTCATGATTGGTTCAAGGAATTTGAGAACTCCAACATAAGTGCTAGGGCTTTTGAATTTCGCAGACTACCCCCACATGTATAACCCAGCAACTAAAGCTCCCAAATTTTACACCCTACGAGTCAACATTAATGTTATCAATCTTATTTTCAAGGGTTTTCCCCTCCCTCGAGGTCGAGGATGGCCTATCAGTCCTTGAGACCAGGTTAAGAACAATTTGCGTTTGTTCTTGAAGAGAATCCGTTACGGCTAAATCAATAGGATCAGAACTGCTGGTGCGTTGATTATAACAAAATTGACATAATGCTAGAATTGCAAACAAATTTGAGTGATGTGGAAATAAGGGGTAATGGAATAAAATTGGATTAATGTGACCAAAATTAGTTGAAAAGCTATGAATTGGAATATAATATAATTCACATGACACTAAAATATCTATATATAACCAAACTAAGGAAGATAAAGATCAGTTTATCACAATTCACAATAATTCTGACAGTAATAACTTAGTATAAGTAGATCTTATTTATTTATATACTAAAAGTAAGTCAATTCAACCGTGATAAATAAATATAACACATGGGTAGATTTGAAACTGCTTCTGTTAAGGCGTTAATACAACTATGAAACAGAGGAGAGATTTGGTAGCCATACAAGTCTTGCAATTGATCACTGATTTCCATCGCAACAGTAGCTGATGGAAGTGTCATCTCTTTTTTCTTATTGATGCATACTTAATACAACTATGTTTTAGGCATTAACAACAGACCACTTGATTTGAAAAGAAACAGAACGTCAAAGAAAGTTCTGCCACGAACAAGTCTTTCCTAAGTTGTATTCGGAGGAATCCAGAATTTGCCTGCATTCACAAAGATGCAATCCGAATACAGAATTTGCCTGCATTCACAAAGATGCAATCAGTTCATGGCACTTTAGATGCTTACAGATATCATATCAGGGTTAAGATGAAAAAAGGAAAAAGCGTGTGAACGCATATGGTGCAGCTGAAAACTAACATTTCAGAGCTAAATGCGACAGTAGATGATAATGGACATCCGTCATTGTAAAGGATATTATTAAAATATAAAACACTGATAAGGTTTCCCATCATCATCAGCTGTAATTTCCACTAAGACAATTAGTGACCAGGTAAAACGAGACAAGATCCTCTGTCCAATTTTATGGTGTCTTATTCTGTCCAATGAATCTCAACCATTCATTTATGCGGGTCTCACGTTTATTTTTGCGGAACGTATGCGGAGCCCACATAAATAAATGGCTGAGATTCATTGGACAGAACAAGACACCATAAAATTGGATAGAGGATCTGGACTCAGGTAAAACTAGTAGTCATCAGGGTGTTTTATTCAATAAAATGCCCTTTTATCAAGAAAAAGTAGATGCGATTAACTAGCAATTTATGAGGTGGAATGGCATCAAAATAACAATATACTCTTAACAAATTCTGTAATACAGAGTGCGGAAGTTGAAAATAAAGCTTATGATATAAGGCAGCACAATCTTGTGCCTGCTCTATTTTTATTTAATAATGATCAAGCCCTCGTAAGCAGAAAATATGCCAATCTTTATTTAACAGGAAGCTTCAAAGCATTTTACGATCAACGAAACCTCCATCAAGCAAAGAAAGTGTTTACATATCTACATACAGCAGCAGAAAATGCACTCTTGGAAAGCAAGATCCCATGGATGCTCTTTCTATGGGAACCTAGAGTAGTAAGAAGACATAACTTAGAAAAAAAGAATAGAGAATAGTCACTACCTCATCCATCTCAAGTAGGAACAATAGCTATCCGTCCAATAGTCTTCAAATCAAAGATTTCAATCCAATACCCATCAGGATCCTTAATAAAAGCTATTCCTTTCATTTTCCCTGCAAACAGACTCAAAAAGTTAATACAAGTAAATCTACTACAGTTCAAGGGGATCCTCCATTGTGATTTTTTCCTATTCATTAAAGAAATAAAACCATTTAATAAGATCATCTCAAACTATGAACCAAAATGTGTTGGTGTTTGTCTGTGTCTATGTAAACAGATATCCAGGAGAACCCGGACTATCACCCACAAGCCAACTTTACAATGAGGTTTTGTTTGCCATACAGATCCGATATTTGGTAAGGGGAGATGAATTTGCATTTGCTCCCACCAAACAATCATGAAACTGTATAAGCAGCATATCACTCTATGGTTACAGACTTACAGCGTTTGTCTAAGTTTAATTTTCAATAGAGGAAAATCAATGCAAGGACTACCAAATCCCGTCAGGCTCTAGACCCTTTCAAAATTTTCCAATATATGAACATAAAAGCAGTTGTGGTAGTAAAAATTAATTTCAGAAATGCTGCAGTTCTTCTATAAATAGCTACAAAAGTGAGAAACCAAACTAACATCTAAGATAACTGCGATAACACCAGTAGAAGCCTTGGACAAAAATCAACCACTACAGTCCTCAAAATCCCAACTCCAATTTCTAACTTATATCCTTTCTTGATCCTAAACATACTTGAGGCATTGTAACAAAACCACACTTTTGTTCCCAATTAGTAAATGGCATTTCAGTTGGAGAATCATTTGCATTTCTCATAATTTTCATCATTTCCTACAGCAAACACATGCACTTGCCATGCATTAACAGACATGCACATTTGTCTGACTTTAGAGATTTCCTTTTCTGCCCAAGTGTTCATAAAACTTGAGATTTTTAGGCATCATATTAGTGACAATATAATTCTATTATTTAAAAGTGATAGCTTTCAATATGTTAATTCTTACCATCATCAGGTCTTTTGACAAACTCCACACCAAGACGTTCAAATCTTTCACAGGCCTTGTATGTGTCATCCACTGTTATTCCGATATGCCCTAAAACCAAAATATCAATTACAAAGAGTTTAAACTATATTGAACAATATAAATCATAGACAAAGTCCTCGTACATCTATAGTAAATAAAAGTATTTCCTCAATGCTGCCCCATCTACAGCTCACGCCTCTACTCAACTGTCTGTTCTCTTTCCTTAGTAAAAAATATATATCAAGATGGAACTCAAGTCTAGTTATAAATATGCACGCTAGAAGCAATCAAAAGCCGCTACCCAACACAAGATCACTTAGATAGATTTTCATACTTCTTGGACTCATAATGTTTGCAAAGAAATTGTGGTTCCAAACCTAACCTTTCATTTCAATTAACATAAGAAGATTCATGCGCCTACATAGAAACTAATCTGAAGTAATGCAAATCGAATAATCACACTTTGAAAAACAGGGTAGCCGACTGATGCTTACTCCTCAATTGCATCACAGTTGACACATATATATCCAGTACCCTAAATTGCAATCTCATATATATGATAAATCAAGCCTTGGAAGCAATCTAAACTAAATGCTTATGTTGAACAAGTCCTAAGAATAGAACTAGAATAGTAGACACCAAAAGAAATAATTCCAATGATCTGAAACTCAATAAAATATATTGGAATGCAGTATCACATTATCTAAATATTGGCAAAGTACAAGCTATCAGGTTTGCATACCAAAGCCACGTGGTTCTGAATTTCCATTGTGATATCCTTTGAAGTCAGGATCACTTTCTGTTCCCCAATTGCTGACAACAATCCAGTCGTTAGGTAGAATATGTATAGCTGTCAGAAAAAGTACAAAAAGGTGTTGCAAGGTGAAAATCAAAGTAAAAAGATACGTGGCTATCACCCTTACTGTGTTAGTTCAATTGTAGCCTTCTGACCAAAGGTCCACGTTGTTCTCTCAACTGGGTCACTTGAGGCTGATGATGTGTCCTACAGCAAACAGATATGTCTACAATGAATATTTTTGCAACAAGTATAAAATTGTTATTTGCAAGTGCAGCAACAAAATTAAAAAGGAAATTGTGGAGTTGAATTTTTTGAAGCCCTGCAGGTAAATAAGATAGTGATACCATATTTCGGATTGTATGCTGTAAAAAAAGTTACCTCATAGCCCATGAAGTACAAGCTAAACTTCATCTCCGGAAAATCCAACCTCTTAAGCAACCTGTAATATCGAAATAGTAAAATATCAATTTAAGCTGAACCTAATTTTCTAGTTTTACCCTGACTTATTAAAGACAACTTGTGAGGTATTAACTCAATTGATAAACTGATTGCAGAAATTGGAAAAGAATACACGCGCCCTATATTTGCACAACTAAAAAGTGTACAAGTCAAGAGTATGCCCCCTAATAAAGAGCTAGGAAAATAGGATAATAAATTGTGAAATGGAGAAAGGAGAAATACTCAATAGATACTATCCAAAAAAACTAGGTTCACAAAGCCTAAAGGTATGCAGCATTGTGCACCCAATCATTAAATCTGCAATATATAACAGCTTCATGAATTGATAGAATACGTGTGAAAAAATGATCTTAGATAAGTTACATACATCAGAGGAAGTATAAGCTTGTAAAGAACTAAGATCAAGAATGCACACGCACTTAGAAGTTCTAGTAGCAAATTCTGTAAAAATTAAGCCCCATAAAAAGACAGTTCCACAGCAACAGGAGAGAAATGAACAAACAAGCTCAGGATTGGAGGCAATTGATAGGTAATACTAAATTGAATTCATCATGAAAATGGCATTAGTGGACATGGATACAGGACAAACCTATCATACTTCCAGATGGAAAGGCAATGAGAAAAACAAAACAGTTTGTACAAATAGAAACGTGCTTACAGAAATTTCTAATACACTGAGCAACCCCTAAAGCAGCAAGGTTACTAATATAGATATTGAGACAAACATTACTGGTTGTTAACTCTACACATAGGAATATACAAACAATTGAAATGAATCTCTCACTTAATAAGAAGTAGCTGCCTATGCTAACCAACCACAAATATAAAAACTCATCAGTCTAAATAAACCCATAATTCTGAATAGCCACTTTCCTAAACAAAACCACATATCAACCCTCATCATTCAAAAAATTGCAAATATGATTTTTTTGAAAAAATAATAAATCGAAGCAATGAAAGAGGAACTTACGACATTCCCAATACACGAGAATAGAAATCCAAACTGACTTTGGGATCCTTAATCCGAAACATCTGGATCGTTCAAAAAATGAAAAATAAAAGTGAACTCGATAAGTACCAACAAGCACAAATATATAACAGTTGATAAGTAAGTGCAAATAGACAAGAAGCTTACAGTTTGTTGCATGAAATAGCCCTTAGTGGCATCATCGATGGAGGTGTGGAGGCCGGGGTTGTTAGCCGGAGATTCCTTGGGCTCCGATGCCATCGAAAACAACCTTAATCGTTTCGAACTCTGAAAACAAAACAAAAGGAAAAACTTTTCAGTAAACAAACGATAAATAAGGTAAACACTTAGAAAGGTGACGCTAGAATAATTGAGAAATAGTAATTATATTAACCTTAGTCTTGGGATGAAAGGATGGAGAAGTTAAAGAGATAAGCTTAGTAGAGGAAGTAAGGCTGAGGAGAGAGAGGCGATACAAACAAGCTGGGATTGAATAGGCGGCCATGAAAATAGTAACTCTTACTAAGTTATTAATATTAATTTTAAATATAATTGTTTTGTTTTTATCAATATTTTAAAAACTAGACCAAACCGGTCGAAAGAAAGGTTTAAGATTTAAAGGTTTAACCGATAATAAGCCGCTACAAAACCGATATATAATAAATAAGAAGTAAAACTTATAAGAATAAGTCAAAAAAATATTTTATTGAAATAAAAAATATACCAATGTCTATTATTATATAATGAACTAATAATAAATAAATATGAGTTTAACATAAAACTTAAAATAATAATAAAAATCAAAATTGTATTTCTGAAGAAGGTTGTGTCTCATTATCGTCAAAAGCTTCAAAATTTTCAACGCTATTTAAAGATTCGTAAACTACGCTTTCATTCAAAGTATTTGCGTCAACTTCTTTTACTGCATTAAAATAAATTACAAATTAGTAATGTATGAAATTATTCTCAATTGTAAACTTATAATACAATATACTTTTAACTTAAATATGATCAAAATAAGATATGAATTGACCATCAGTAGATGTTCTTAATTCATTCATTGTGACAAATGCATTTTCTTCATAAATTATCTTTTCAAGTTCATTATAATCAAGATCAGGCGATGGTTCTTCTTATTCGATCCAAAAGTCAGTATGTTCAATACAATCAATATCAACTGGATCATATGTTCTCTTCTTATTAAGCGTTATGAATACATAATAGAGAAATTATAAAATCAATAATAAAAATAAAATTATTGAAATAAAAACAAAACTATAAAATA
>JANKOD010000008.1:5014281-5056432 GCA_026284645.1 Erythroxylum acuminatum | reverse complement strand
GACACTAGTTGCACTTACAAGCTGACTGCTTTCATGACCAAAAACACCATCCATGTGATGAAACAGGGACCTCCACTAACTCTTGAGGTCAGATTCTGTTTTCAAAGATTTTTTGGATTTTACTTGGTCCTGGACCTCATACTGCTTTCCTTTGGAAAATTTGTTGACCAAGATGCTGGCTTCTTTTCGATTCTTCCTCACCGCTACAGAATTGGAAACAGGGAAATTAGCAACAAATTAAAGGATTGAAACAATGAAAATGCCAATCCAAGTAATGTGTGACTTATCCTACTAAAGCTCACCTGCTATTCGACCTTTAATGTCCTGGTAATGTAGGTCTGACCACATATAAGTAGCTGATTCCCACATTGTAGAACAAAGATATCATATTCAGCAAGTCTACTTTATCGATAACCAATACTGCATTGATCAAATTACCAAATTACTTATAAAAAGTAAAGGTTAAGGCCACCTTTCAAACAAAAAGAACAAGAACAAGCTTTAAGCAAGTCTCCACCCGTATCCAGATTAGCATAATCACCCAACTTGAGAGTTGCGCATCCAATGAACCCAAAAGATATGGATTCCTGAGATTCCTGCAGGTTCAACCACTCTACAGGATCACAATTGCTAGTTGGCAAACTACCAACACGGTGGTCCCTGTCAACATTAGGACCAACATGAACAACAAATCCTTGAACTTTCAAGTTACTGGTTGTATCATCAGATGCGAGCACATACGACTACTTCATCATCATTACCTCTCTTGGATGGGCCTGAACTTGTGGCGATAGAAGCACTTGAAGTACAACCCTCGATGTGCAATCCTTGACCAATTCAACACTATCATCGACAAATTCAGGTTCTTTAATTTCAGTTTGTTCACTGGTGTAAAGAGTCGCGACATTCTCCTGTGAGACATTGTAAGATTGCTTCTTTTTCAAGTTACAAATATCAACTTCCAATTTACGCTTCTTCACCAGGTTCTCAACTCTTATACACACTTGTTTTGCAAAATCTAAATTCTGAACTTCACTCCTTATGTTTTCACCATACCTATCTATAGACTTAAGTCATACACCATCCGTAATCAACAAAAACTTCCTTTTAGAATACTGATTAGTCAAATCTTCCAAAACCCCCCGCAATCTGGAAGCCCTATCTGAGAAATTATCTCCACTCATGATTAGTGCATTCAATAGAAACCAAAAGCAGAACCAATAACAAAATCAGCCGCCTTGAAACTAGAACCAATAACCCAATCCACTAATTCGCGCAATTCTTGAAACCCACTTCTCTGATTATCCTGGGTCAGTGAAAAGTGTAATGAATTCTCCTATTCAAACCTTCAAAATCATTGCGGTAGCAGAAGAATGGATGAATCAGTTTGCATATGCAAGATTTCGAATTAAAAATAATAAAAAGAAGAACACAAAATGTCCACGGAAAATGAAGGGAACAAATAAGAGATATTGAGGGAAGCCGGAGACGCTGACCTGAAAGGCGGGATACACCGGAGAGACAATGAACAGGATCGTAGATCGAATGATATTGGGTGATACTTGAGAGGATTTCAAGAGAACGAAACCTCAATTTTTGAAACAATATTAGGGTGGGAAGCAATTCGAATTCGGGTCCTTACCCGCCCAAATTAGTCATGGCTCATTGTTTTGCTCGATGAAGATTGAAGACTGCAACCACGTTGATTTGCTTTTCTATGATTATATTTTATTATTATTATTGATTAATTTTTAATATGTGCAATTAGTTCATTAGTTTAAATAAATATTTGCTAGACTAATGTTTGAATACGTAACATTTCAATTATTTTAACTATTTGTAACGAATAGAGTTTTAATTTGCTGCACCAAAAATTATCTTTCTTAAGAAAAACATTTAGCTAGATTAATTGTATCTGTCAATGTTATGTTTCCTTATTTTGATGGTATTTTTTTTTCTTAAAGGTACTATTTAATTAAATTTTAAATCGAACTTAAGGTTGTTAAATAATAAGGTTGATTGAATTATGTATTTTTTGATTAATTAATCCTAAAAATGACAGATATTTAGCATCGCATAGAATATATAATTGATAGAATAATTACTTTTTGTCAAGAATCAATTGTAGTTTTAAGAATGGAAAGAACCGTTAACCAATATTCATTTTACCAATTAACCCAAGCCTTCTTTGTTGACTTTAAATCATGCAAGATCGATTCAACCACTTTCTTCATTCTTAGAAACAATGAGATAATACGCCACTTGTTTCACTTTTCTATGGAAAAATATATGAAAATTTTGAAAGTTGTAGTTCCACAACGTATATGTTTTGTCGCAATTGCTTCAAATTGAATATGCCAGTTGCTTATTAGAAAACAACCGAATCAACAACTGTAAATTTTCCCTATTATAATCAGAAGCAGAAATACTAAATATGCATCAAATAAATCGAAATACGAAATTTGTTAACGTAGTTCAATACACACGACCTATGTCTGTGGGGCCATTAGTTAACTTAATCAACTTTCACCAAAATACAATAGTCTTATACAAGGTTTTACTAAGCCGACATTACTCGCCCTTTGTCACTACTCACTTGTACTCATACCCCCATAAAAGTATTTCACACCTAATAGCACGACTATCTTATCCTAACCTCGACCGAAAATTTTGAAACAAATAATGACGACAAATATATAAATAAATCTCAAGTAATTAAATCAAGAATAACATAAACAAAGAAACATTTAAGTCAATGACACTCCCCTATATGTGTGGCCTTGTTAAATCGAAATCATGGGAAGTCATCCAATAAAAATCTGTTGTGAACCTTTTGAATTAATCACCAAAAAACCCACGCACATCAGCTTCAATATTGGTTGGGTTGTCAAAGTCCCCAAATAATTTCGATTCTCCAAACTTTTTTAGTAACCGTGGAACTAAGTCGAATCCCTAAAGAACTAATCACTAGCTTCTTAATTTCAATTAATAAAAGAAAATGGGGGCTTTTTGGCTAAATAAATTATTAACTAAAATTAATACGAAAATAAATTAAATTAGCTGAATTTAAAAATAAGAAAGTTAAGATTACCAAACTCCAATTTAAGAGAAAGATATCATGTAATTGTAACATTGATCATTGATTTAAATATAATATTTTTACGATTCAAACAATTAGTCCGAAACATATGAGGATAGCCGTAATAAGTCTCAAAATTTTCTAAATTAACAAACCCAGCATCCAAATCAAAACTTATCATCTATTGACTAGGTGTGATAGCATTCTATATCAAATAAATGATAGCAATAAGCTCCAAGAAAAAGACTAAACCTTAAATTAAATAATCAAGATAACTGCAACTATTCAATTTAGTTTTCTTGTTTATCATAAGTTAAATATTAAAATTCATAAATAACCTATTTTCTACTTGTACCAATCCTTCATGACAATTACGGATCATTGAATTCTTGGATAGCGATAAAATAATCAATATTAAATTAAATTGTCAGATTAATCGAATATTAATCATTCATAAAATATGAGAACTCAAAACAAGAAATACTTGAATTAAAACGTGACTAAAAGTTGAGAACACAATATCTCACAAAGTTACAATTAGAGTATTGAATCCCCTTAAATCAGAACGATTGAGTTTAGCCACACATAGCTTTCGTTTCAAAAACAAAAATACAAGAAAGATAAAGAATTGCTAAAAATGTAAGAAGAGAGCCTTTTTCTGTTAAGAGGAACGTCCCTTTTATAAGGTCTTCTAATCATAATCTAATTTGTAAAGATGTCTATCTAAAACGAATTCAAATTCCAACATGATAAGGATAAGACGAAGTCTTTTATTCAAACTCCAACTCTTCAAGTGATATGTCTTATCCACTACATTAATCTCTTCACTTTATCCAAAATTTGTGATTAACACCAATAGAATCTCGATTTAATGCAATCTTTGCTTTTTATCTCCTAAAACAAAACAAACATTAATATTTATATTTAAGCATAAAAAATATAAAATAAAGAAGATAATATCAAATAATATAGCAAGACGAGATCTTATCAAATACTTATCAATCAAACATATATCCCATCCCAAAAACATACCAACAATACAGTCGTCAATAATGATGGATATATCATGTCTACACATAAACAATCGGCTGCTTGTTTTTCAATGAAAAACTCATTCATAGATCAAGCGGTGCAATCTATCACAGACACGTGTAAAAATGCAGCTACAATGATCAATAGAATCTTCGATAAATGTCATTCATGTTTATCTCCAACAAATCCAATCTTCTTTAGGGTTCTATCTCATTTAGAATTTCTTCTTTCCACACTAACTTATCTTCCAAATATACTACATGATCCAAAATAATAGAATCCAATACAAGTCAACTTTTTATTATGAAACATATACCAAATATATCAAACTATAAATAATACCCAAAATAATAAATAAAATAGGTTAACAATATATGCATCCAATTGATGTTTAAATTTTTTAGTAATAAATTGAAATATTTTAAATATATTATTTTTATAATATTAAAAATTGTAGTTTTTATGCTTAATTGTACATTAAGTAAATCTCAAAATATATGTAGTAGTTTATATACAACACACTTAAAATAAATTATTTATCAAACTTATAACTTAAAAATAATTGATAAACTTAATATAACTATCATTTACAATTCTTAATACATTTTTACCATTGAGTAGTAGTCCCTTAAAGGCTTTAAAATGAATTGGAACCTCTTAGTCACAACTCAAATCTAATATTTTTTATGTGGATAAGCAAATAAAGAATATGTTCTACAACTCAAATCTAATATTATTATCATTTTTTGGGGTTATTAAATATACATTTTCGATACTCATTTATTAAAATATACATATGATTCACTAATTTTTAAATAAGACAGAAAGTAAATATATACAAATCACCTTTTTCTTTATTATTGAAGGAAAAAGTTAATGTCACTTAAAATCAATGTTCTCATAATTAAAAAAATCATAAAAAGAGGAAAGAGAATTTGCAGTATAACTCTATGGAGATAAAGCGAGAGGAACCGCAGCCTACTTTGAAATTGGAAGCTCAATTTTGAGGTCATGTAACCAGGCCAAGGCCCAGAAGTGGTCTAATTTTCCATTTCCCCGGCCAATGCTTGGACCATATTCAAGCCTAACTTCATCTTTCTCAAAGGGACCATACTATAACGCATGCCATAGGTTAGGCCGGCGAGTTCTCCTGTTATAGGGCTGAGGCTCCGCAGAACAGGCCTCGGGTTCTCATTTTAACGTGTTTTATAAACCTTAATTAATTCCATCCGGGCAGTTAGCTCCGCCGTCAAAGGCAACAATTTGCAATCAAACGAAGAAATTCCGAGGAATTGTTCCCTCAATGTAACGGCTTTTGTTTTGATTATATGTTATTAAATTTTATTTATACATTTATATAAAACTTATATAAATGTATAAATAAAATTTAATAAAACAAAATTGAAAGAGAACAATTGTAACAAAAGATTTGACCAGAATAAATTGACGGCAGCGGTAAACTTACTTGTTCAACTAATATGCCAAATCGCAAATTCTAGATATACAATTTTATCTTATTTACATCACCGACTCAAATGCTTACTGCCACACTCATAAGACTCTCATCCCTATAAAGTACCTCACTCTTTACCACACAATTATCAGATACTCATCCCTTTCGTCGTAGAAACTGAAAGTCTCCCAACTGTTCTTCAGCTCCCATATGGCTAAAGTCATCCATTCCTCTACTTGCGTTGTTTTGACTGTGTTTTCTGGGTTTTGTTTTTGCTTTTCTCAATGGGTTTTCTGCTTCGTTACTCTTTTTTCAGAAGAAGAAGTCCAATAATAACAACGCCAACGCCAACGTTAGTGTTGACAAGAGCAACGATGGAGAGAAGGAGGAAGTTAAGAAGAAAGGAGGCGAGAAAAAGGAGGACAAGAACCAGATCACTGTGGTTTTGAAGGTGGAGATGCATTGCGAAGGCTGCGCGTCTAAAATTGTCAAACAAGCTCGGGCCCTTGAAGGTATTTATTGATATTCAACTCCTGTTGACTCCTTAAATGTTCTGGGTTTTCTCCTAAATTGTTGTTTATTTCATTTCCTCTAATCTGTTTGCTGTATAGATTCAGGTCTTCCTAATAACTTGGAACTGCTGTGACAGGGGTGGAGAATGCGAAAGCAGAGGTGGATTCCAACAAACTGACAGTTATAGGGAAGGTGGATCCTTTGCAGATTCGAGAGGATCTCCACCTCAAGACCAATAAGAAGGTTGATATCATCTCTCCACAGCACAAGAAAGAAGACGCTAACAAGAAAGATGAGAATAAGAAATCCAACGACAAGAAAACTGACACTGACACTATTGATGCTAACAGTAAGAATACCAAGAAACCTAAAGAGGTAATCACCAGTACTTAATTAATTCATTCTTTTGGCGCACTTTAATACTGTTCTTTCTAACCTGCGCATGGTGATTCCACTTTCAAATCAATAACTCCTCGTCGAATATCTAATTTTCATTATTTGACGTTACATTTCAGTGTCAGTTGGACAGGCGTATTTTAACAGAAACGAAAATCCTTTGTTTAGTATATAATAATCATAATCTCAACTGCCATTTTGATGGTGTAGCCACCGGTGACGACGGCCGTACTCAAACTGGGGTTTCATTGCCAAGGTTGTATCAAGAAAATTCACAAAATTCTCAACAAGACCAAAGGTGACTTTTATCTTCCCTATATAAATAAATAACCATCTCCGGCCTCGTCCATTTCCGTCACCGTAATGGCGTTATGATTTATGTTGTACAGGTGTGCAAGAGATGACTGTGGACAAACAGAAGGAGACGGTGACGGTCAAAGGGACGATGGACGTGAAGGGTTTGACCGAGGCTCTTAAGGATAAACTCAAGAGGCCCGTTGAGATCGTTCCGGCGAAGAAGGAGAAAGAGGAGGCCGGCGGGAATGAAGGAGGCGGGGGAAAGAAGAAAACGGGTGGCGGCGGTGACGGTGGGCAGGAGATGAGTGGCGGAGGTGACTTGGCGACGATTGAAGGTAACCGAATGGAGTTTATGGTTCAACCTGGGTTCGGTCACGGTTACACGTACATGGGTCAGCCTATGTATGGAAATGGATACATGGGTCAACCCGCGATGGCGAATGGTGGGTACATGGGTCAACCCGTAATGGCGAATGGTGGCTACATGGGTCAGCCTGTCTATACGCATGCTCCGAATTATGGATACGGGTATGGATCGGTGCCGGGTTATCCAGCTCACTTGAAGTTCAACGATGAGAACCCTAACGCCTGCTCCATTATGTAGTGTAATAGTTATAAATTAGGCTTAATAAGCGCTTCTATAGCAAGAGCTTCAATGGAGGAGACCAAAAATGTAAATAAAATATAGATGCTGGTGGGTGAAAATTTTAGGTGGAAACAATCTATGTAAGGTAGTTGCTGAAAAGTATCTTTTTAAATGTGGTTGTTTCTTTAAGGTTATGAATCGATGATGCATATGAGGTATGTCATGGTTGTTAAGAGTTTTTCTGTTTTTTAACAGGTGGACTGGTTCTCTTTTGTTTGTTAGAGTACAAAATTAAGAATATTCTTTGCTATAAAGAGTCATGCCACAATTACTAATCTAATGAACAAATACTAGTAGTCTAGTACTACTACCCCACTTCTCCAAATTTCAATATACTTTATAGGCCTCTTATGATTTGGACTATGTGCATAGATTGATGCTCCTTCTCAAAATTCAACCAAGTCTGATCTGACTGCATAGCTTTTCCTATAATATCATACATCTTTGTCTTCCTCTCTCCCCCATTTTATATTTTCCAAATATATGTCTGTGTTTTTACTTTTATTAAAAGATAAACAAAATGCGATAGCAAAGATAGTATTGCACGAACAGGAGGCATGAAATTTCATTAGCTTTGTCGTGCGATTGAGAACTTGCATTAGCTTGATTCTGTCAGTGACGCGAGAATCGCGGCTTAACTTTCTGAAGCGTCAACTAAGTAGCCAGCAACCTCTTGCCAATTGTAAGGACTGAAAATGGGGCAACATGTCCCGTCTCAGAGCAAACATTATGGTAAAATTGAAGTCCCTTCAACTACAAAGTCTACCAACGAACCAACCCAAAGCATAGAGCCCTTTCTTCGGCTTTCCTAGGACAGTCGGACCCCTACTATTTAATACAGGAAAGAGCCTGGGAGCCTCTCAAGTCTCAACTAACAATATTAGGCTATTAGCTCCTCACAATCACATGTCCTTATTCCTTTTGTCATCATGAGCCCGGCCGTCTTCCATCCGCATCACGCGTCAATGCAATATATGTAAAATACGCACATACGCACAGTTGCTACAAGAGACGGCTGTCACAACAGTTTGGGACTGTTGCGTATGCGTGTCCCTTTTGTCAGTGCATGTAGAGACACCTCACTAATATGGATAGCTGTCACCCGTCTATACCCTGCCTTTGAATCACCGTGTCTGGTCACTGCCCGCACTTTTGCGGGATTCTTATCGTGCCCACGTCATAATGTATTGTGGCAAATCGACACACCATGTATGTATGTCGCTCATATGATGATTTATTCATTTTTAACGTGCTCCAAACACTGCTTCCTCCCTTCCCTTGGTTGAATCAAGAAGTATCCAAGCAGCTTCCATAAAGCGTGTGATTGGAGAAAAGGTAGCTGTTACAAAACAAAAAATTCACTTTTTAAAACTGTCCTTTTGTTTTGTTACAACTTACAAGCTATTGCTCCATAACAAATACCATCCGTAGCCCAAAAATTTTTATTATTTTATGTGGAAAAAAATGAAGAAGAATATTCTATCTACCTAATTAAATACTCAATCTTATATGAACTTGCCAACCCCATCACAGATTAAATAAAAATACTACTAATCCTGTCTCTGTCTTTATATTTTAACTAAGAGCAATGTAACCTAAGAAGAAGTTGGTGCACTTTTGTTCTTTGTGTAATGCATTTGCTCAATTTCACATTGGAGGCGGACGTGTTGATGGACACTTGGACTAGATTCCAAATCCATGTGATTGGAGATCTCTTTTAAATCCTTTTCCCCTTTGGACTTGATGATTGCATGAACTCAAGATCACGTGGGCGTTACTAATTACTAGACCTTGTCAAAAAAGTGGAATATTATTATTTAAAGAGAGGGGGAAATTAAGAGCCGTTTACCAAGAGATTTTAGTTTAAAGCGTGGTCAAGATTCTCTTCTAATCATACTAGCTTGGAAATGGAAGAATCATCGAATTATTCATTTAGTGATCTTAATTATTATATTTAATATTTTTCAAAATTACTCTTTTCATATTGCTTCTTGGTAAATTTTTCTAGGGGTTTTTGTCCATACATGCATATGTATACAGGTGGGTGGGACAGGGGCTCTGCTTCTCCTCAAGATGTCATTTCTTGGCTCCCAATTAACTTCTTATCAGTGACCCAGAACACTCAAAAGGTCTACATCATTAATGTTAACCGCTGATGAGCTCTATCTCATTCCAATATTGAAATCCTTTTCACTACACTACCAGTCCAATAATAGCGCAGATCACGTTGATCAGAAACGGAGCTCCCTCTTTCTTATCTTCTTCTTCGAAACCGCGGAGAAAGAGACAAGGCAAGTTCGTAGTCGGCTAATTCCTGTAAGCATCATTCTAGTACACTGATGTAAATTTCCTGAGTAATCATGTCGACTTTTGCCCCACCCGCACTTGCCTCATACACTCGTAGTCATATGGATGCGTTACGCGTGCACATCATCAGATTTAAATATTTGACAAAAAGCAAGTTCGTATGAATTAATGCCACGATAACTAGAAGATTGTCCAACTTGGTCCAGAATGTTGACAAAGGAAATAGAAGACGTGCGAGATTTGATAGTATTAGATTAACTGATTAATTAATTAGAAATAAATAATTTAATAGTAATTATAATTATTTATTGTATTATAAAAATAAACACGAACAGATTTCACTGTTTTATATGTATATATATATAGAGTGCGATGGTCAAAGCTCTTTGGTTACGAGTCCACTAGCAATCATTAGTATCTATGTGATTGAATGAGGATGGACATCTTCTAATGTCCAACTTGCAAGGGAAGGTACCGACGACCTCAGTGATCTGGTTTTTATAAAGCAAAGGGCATTGAAAACTGCCTTTCCTGGGGCAAAAGTTTCAAAGTTTCACTTTAAACACTTTACATCGCAAGCGCAACCACCGCAAAGGAAAAGTCTCAGTGATCAACATCGAGCTGAATGGGACTTGTAGGGTAAGGTAAATTTTTTTTTCGTTCATGGGGATATATAGCAAAGGGGACATCATTATGTACCCTACACATTTAATAACAGAAACAATGCCTCGATTAAATTTGATTAAGATGCAAATTTGGGTCGATTCATTACTAGTTAAAATTGACTTAAAAATTAGAGTACTAATGACAACTTATTCATATATTTACAGTTAATCAGCTAGGTCGAATGTTTTACCATATAGCCCAGTTCTTGGCTGACAGTAAGGCTCAAGTACAGATTGTGTTTGGTCCAGAGTCATGTTGGGTTAATAATAGATTGAAGCCCATTTTGATCAGACGACCCAAGTTCTGTTCGTGTCATCGGGTCAACACCCAATTGCGAGGAGATTATACCCGGACCGACGTCATAACAAGAATTGAAAATCACCGTGCACGTGTCATACCTACTGCAAATTCTACAATCTACCCCCTCGTCCTTTTTCTACAATCCACACTATAAAAAGGTCAAAGCCGGACCGTCCTTTGCTTCTTCCTCCTCCTCCTGTGCCTCAGGGGACTCGGACATTTCCATAATAATATTTACCACAAAGAAGAAGAAACTCTATATCAACAATCTCCTTTTCCTTCTTCCCATCCTAATCTCTCCTCTTCTTTGAGGTTTTTCTTTTCTTTTATTATTTTCCACCATTTTATAACGAAGCTTTTCAAGTTATTAATTTCTTCTAGACAATTATTGATCTGATTTCTTTCTTCTTCTTTTTTTTTGGGTATTTGATTCAGGATGGTGTCGGAAGCCAGCAAGAAGAAGGCGGCGCAGAAGAAAGCGGCCGCCGCTGCCAAGAGAGGCGGTAAAGCTGCTGCTGCTGCGACGTCGTCGAACTCGGCGAAAAATGTTCAGTATGGAAACAGCGTTGACAAGTTGTCGAGTGAAGTAGGTAGTTGTCAGATATCGGATCGCACCTGTACTGGCGTTCTATGTTCTCATCCTCTTGCCAGAGATATTCGCGTAAGTTCTTTTCTTCCCCTATTTATTTTTTTCCTTGCATCTTAGGTATTTTAAATAACGGCTTATTTATTCGGCTGCATAGGAGAATAAGTTTTACTAAACAGACAAGTGAAAGGAATAAATTGGGACACTTTTAGAATAGAGTTGTTAATTGGTAATTAGTAGGTAAAAAAGGACCATACTAAAGAAAAAAAAAAGGAACATTTATTATTTTTTTTTGGGCTAAATCATTTATTAGTTTCTTTAGAGTTGGTATGCCTATTATTGGATGAATTCGTCACAGATGATGAATATGTATGCCAGTGTATATGTATATGTAGTACAAAATCACACGCGCACAATCAACTTGTCCACGAACACAGAGAGGAATAATATCTCTAAAATTTTAAATTTTAAGGTTATAAAATTTTAATTAGCATTGTTCGTTTTGGACTCTTGACTTTACGAGTCTTACTAGTAGCTTATTGTTGCTAGCTTGGTGTACCTAGAGAAGTGCCTGGACGGGCGGCTGGGTCTGTTCCAAGCACTATGATTATGCTTTTTGGTGCAGGTAATAATATATAGGTGTTAGAATTTCTACGCTCATACTCGTATTTGATGTTTTCCTTGAAATTGATTTTTTGTGATGTCGATGAGATAAACTTACTAGTTTGAACTTTCTTCTTTTTGCTTTTTCAGATTGAGTCCTTATCTGTTACGTTCCATGGACACGATCTCATTGTTGATTCAATATTAGAACTTAACTATGGCAGGTTTGACAGTTTATCTTGAAAAATAACTTGACAATTATTGAGAACCACTGCTGATTTGATTTTGTTCTTTGGATCATCTTATAATTCAGACGGTATGGATTACTTGGATTAAATGGATGTGGAAAATCAACACTTTTAGCTGCAATTGGATGCCGAGAACTTCCAATTCCGGAGCATATGGATATATATCATCTCACTAGGGAGATTGAAGCTTCCGATATGTCTTCACTTGAAGCTGTCGTCAGTTGTGATGAGGAGAGGTTGAAATTGGAGAAAGAAGCCGAGGCTTTGGCTGGTGAGGTATGTAGGAGTGACTTGATGTTTTTGTCCACTAAAAGTTTGAATATGCTGCATAGCTTGTTCTCTTACCGAGTTACCTTATTTATATTGGTGTAGTTGCAGGAGGATGGAGGTGGAGATAGGCTTGATCGCATTTATGAGCGCTTGGAGGCATTGGATGCATCAACTGCCGAGAAACGTGCTGCTGAAATTTTGTATGGTTTAGGTTTTAACAAGCAGATGCAGGCAAAGAAGACGAGAGATTTTTCTGGTGGCTGGAGAATGAGGATTGCATTAGCTCGGGCTTTATTTATTAATCCAACCATCCTCTTGCTGGATGAACCCACTAATCATCTTGGTTAGTCCACACATGTTGATATCAGTTGTGGATCACTTATAAATATTTGGCTTTTCTCTTAGAAAGCTATTGGGGTGTCTTTGCTAGAACTTTGCTTTTCTCCCCAGTAGTTAGGTAGTTTGTGGTATCAGTTGCTTTTCTCAACGTCTGATTTGGTTGAACTTCAATCATCATGGTTCAAGAGAAAGGAAAATTTTCCCCTTTCAGTCCCGTTGTATACTTTTAACATCTCAAATTTTTTTGTTCAATAGACTTTATCCCAACCACCTTCAGTTGGAGCTTGTTCTTCTAATAGGATTATGGGAACTTGTCAATTGTCTTACAAATTAATGCTCTTTTTTTCAGAGTGCTTACTTTTTCGGTAAGAGGAAATTAAATTCTTTGGGGACTTAAAAACTATTGTCAAGCTAACGGTTAATTACTTTTGCTGGTGGCAGACTTAGAAGCTTGTGTTTGGTTGGAGGAAACATTAAAGAAAATGGACCGCATTCTAGTTGTGGTTTCACACTCTCAGGATTTCTTGAACGGTGTCTGCACAAATATCATACACATGCAGAACAAGACGTTGAAGTACTACACGGGTAACTTTGATCAATATGTTCAGACCCGTGCTGAACTGGAAGAGAATCAGATGAAGCAATACAAGTGGGAGCAGGAGCAGATTGCTTCAATGAAGGAATATATTGCTCGTTTTGGGCATGGCTCAGCAAAATTAGCTCGCCAGGCACAAAGCAAGGAGAAAACTCTTGCAAAGATGGAGAGGGGTGGGCTTACTGAAAAGGTGGTCAGAGACAAGGTTCTTGTTTTTCGGTTTGCGAATGTGGGAAAACTTACTCCGCCAGTGCTACAGTTTGTGGATGTTTCGTTTGGCTATACACCTGACAATCTTATATACAAGAACCTCGACTTTGGTGTTGATCTTGACTCTAGAATTGCACTAGTTGGCCCCAACGGTGCTGGAAAGAGTACTCTGTTGAAGCTTATGATGGGAGATTTAGTTCCTACTGATGGCATGGTACGACGGCATAACCACTTGAGGATTGCACAATTTCACCAACATCTCGCTGAGAAACTTGACTTGACGTTGTCTGCCCTTCAATTTATGATAAAAGAGTATCCAGGAAATGAGGAAGAAAAAATGAGAGCAGCAATTGGAAAGTTTGGGCTGTCTGGCAAAGCCCAGGTGATGCCCATGTTGAATTTGTCAGATGGGCAGAGGAGCAGGGTGATATTTGCTTGGCTAGCATTCAGGAAACCACACATGCTATTGCTGGATGAACCAACAAACCATCTGGATATTGAAACCATCGACTCATTGGCAGAGGCGTTGAATGAGTGGGATGGTGGTTTGGTTCTTGTTAGCCATGATTTCAGGCTCATAAACCAGGTAGCGGAGGAGATATGGGTGTGCCAGAACCAAGCAGTTACCCGTTGGGATGGCGATATTATGGAGTTCAAGGAGCACCTCAAAAGGAAATCTGGGTTATCTGATTAAACTATATGGTAGCCCTGTTTTGTATGACTATGCAAGGCCACACGCTCAACACCTATGATAGGGAGATTGGCTATGCACCATATCCAAATGATAGGCCGGCTATCTTCACCCTATGGTTGAGTATATCCCGCAGTATGAATCTGGCTGCCGCATGTACAACAGCGGTGGCTGTTATTTTTAGCCATATACGGTGTTCAACTGTTAGGCGATATTATTATATTATTATCCATAATATTCGGATACAAAGGATGTTGTATTTGGCGATACTTGTACAATTAGAAGCGATAACGGTATGAAAGCTTTAGCACGATGTGAACTTACACGGGTGAAAGCTTATATTTTATTTGATCTTTTGTGTGTGATTGCTTAGATTGATGGAGAACGGAACGGTGCTTGATAAAGAAATAAATGTCATTTAGGAGCGGAGATAGCTACCACTTCCACTACCAGTCCCTGGTCTATGTTAGTAGACTACAACGGTCAAGCTGGTATGCATAGTCGGCAGCCCTACCCCGACATTCTTTCGTAGCGTCTAGTCAATGAACACCCTGCACGGTCATCCTTCATCAGCTTATGTCCGGTCCCTATACGTAAAGCTCGCTTTATTAAAAGCTACACCATAAACATGTGAATTAACTTTACAACATAAGCTAAAAATATCTTTCCCGCTTTAAAGTAGAACTGTGACTATATAATTACTATATAATTTTTTTGATTAAAATTAAAATATGGTCTTCAATTTACAAACACGAACGGGGCTGGATTAATATAACAAAGGCTGTGCCTTTGAAATCAGTCTAAAATTACACGAAGCAAATTCTAATATCTCAGAAAGATCGAATTTGCAGAACAAATTTATCTGGACATTGGACAGATCATAACTAGTTCCAGTTATGTAAATGAACCCCGTTTACAAACTACCAAAAATGATGGTTCCCAAAATTAAATTAAGCTTATGTAATAAGCTTGTTCACCATTATCGTCAAAAACTTTGCACCATTGTTTTACATGCATGATGTATCCCAGTTGATGGCTCCGACGTCACCACTGTCCTCCCACTGCTCCGCCAGTATCCTCTCCAGCTCGCTCGGCCGGCAAGGAATTGTCAGCGCACCCTCCCGGTCGAAACCATACTCCTCGGCGGCTTGCTCCAATAGTCTCAAAAACGTAGGGTGAGTCAAGTAACTCAATGGAACAACAAATCTTTTAGGCTCCTTACCTTCCACAGCTATCACCGCAAAGTGACCTTCTTTAACATCTTCAGGCACGTACGTTGAGTCACACTCGTCAGTATAACAACTCGATTTTTTCCCTAGTAACAGACTCCTTTGAAGCAATTTAGCTACAATCTTTGGCTTTATGATGCCATTCTTCTTCTTGCTGCAACTCGCAAGCTTAGCCATGTGGAAGCAGTCTTAGTAGTAGTAGAAGTAGGTAGGCATGTGTTTCTCGGGTTGATGTTGTGTGCTGTGGCATGTTGATTAAGTGCAGTTTCATGGGATTTATATAATTGTAGATAAAGGGTTTGGGGTGGGATAAGGATAGACGGTGGGCACTTACACTGGAGAGTGAGAAAGAGAGAAGAAGCCGGAGCTGACTAGCTTGGGATTAAATTGGGAGACCGGTGCATGTGCATGATTGTCTACTATACCATGAAACGTCCCTTTTGCATAGTCACGAGCACTTTTTGCTTCTCTTCGATCTATTTCAGGAAGTTTCAATAGGGACTGCAAATATAAGCTCAGATTAAGCAATTGAAATTGTTCAGTATCCATTTGCAAACAAATATAAAAAAGAAGTACATTCATGTACTGTTTTAATGTACCCGTTGATTTCACTTGCAAGTGCAAATCACCATCTGGACTGATGAGCATTAATTAACGAAACCAACTACCACACTTGTCACCTCACCATTGCCAACGAAATTTACTACCAGCAGCACCTTTGCACTCACAAAATGCAATCAATAGGAGGCACATTTAATAGTCCGGAAAGGCCTCTCGTTTATCTTGAATGCCATACTCTTCTTAGTCCAAGCAACTCCACTCTGTCCATGTCCTATACGGGAACACCCTCTGCCTAAATTAACTTAAGATATTTGTTATATATCACTAGACCTTTTCAATCTTGATTCTAATTTTAGTACCGCAACACTTTCGGTGATTCTTTGCGGATATACCTCTATCCAGCTTTTTCCAGAATTCAGGCTATGATTTTTAATAGCTTCACTTTCATTCTGATATTGAAAACCCACTATAATTTGAATAATTCTGCATTCAAATTTCAAGTCAATATGAATTGTAATTAAAAATTTGGATTATAAGTCTATCCTTATACATTCTAATTAGTTATTGTGCAATTAGATCCTAAAACTATAATTGAAGTATATCTGCAATTAAAGTTGATTTTTATTTGAATTACAATATTGCAATATATCCTTTTTCTGATATAGAACAAGTAAAATTTAGGCATTCAAAATTACAAGCGTTCATCCTTTTTTTTAATAAATTAAAAATAACATGGCATCTACATCCTAATTCTGGAGCGTGGAATTAAAAGGACAAATTGGAATTAACAGGTTTAGATTTAATTGTGAACTTCAATTATGAGTCCATCAATCAGGCACTGATAAGTGTGGTGGCGACATTGTTAACAAAAAACTGGTGATTAAAGTATACAGGTTCTGTGAAGAAACTTGGTATATTCATGCTTAATATTTTCTCTTAAATTACAAAACAAAAAAGTTTCAAGAAGAATAACCTCTTCTTCCATTCAAATGGTAGCCTTTAATGGCTACGGTACCCACTTTGTAAATCTTGATAGGCAAATAATTGGCATATCGTCATCTATTGACTTGTACGCTTTCCAGGTTCTAATCTGTTAACATTAGCTGATAAATTGATAAAAATATCTAGCTGAAAAGGGCAAAAGAGAAAAGAAAGAAAAATACAAGAAAGGATCGTATACATTGATTTACTTTGTTCTATAATTGGTGTACTTGTAGGGCTGAAAATAGTGAGAAAAGCCATGATACATCTTCATCGAAACGTCCAATCTGAACATGAAAGAGTGTTTCAGCCTCAATGTTGATGAAGGGCAAGGCATAGAAACAGCACAAAAAATGAAAAAATGCATTGCTGATTGAACACAATTCGACATGGAAAAGCAAAGCTTCCATGTGGGGATAGACACGTACAAAACGTTAGCTGTCAAATGATATTTTATGGGCAATATCTGCTCCAAGGCTCTGCCTCGTCAACGTTCTTAAAGCCAACAACATTATCGGAAGCGGTTCAATAAGAACGCAAATCATTGTAAGGCATGGCATCTTCCAGAGCTTGAGAAGCTACTGGGTTGTTGCCAGGTACTCTTTAGTCTTTATTTAATAGCACACACAATTTGGTGTTTTGAGATTGCCTTGTTAAAGCGCACGTACGTAATATACATGTAGCCATCTCATAGAAGAATGAGACCGTATAAGATAGTATGTATGTATACCTGGCTGCAGAGATACATACTAATTTCAAGGGTACGATTATATGAATATATAAATTGTCTTGCCAGATCAGACTAGCATCATTTCATTACCACACGTACGTGCTTATATTGAAGTCAAGTTCTAATAGAAGAAAAGTGGCATATCAAAATGATTCGGGCCGGGGCTCCAGTTGGTGGACGCCTCTAACATTACAGTTTGAGTCGTGAATGAACAAATTTTCTGAGATTTTTCTTAAGTTCTCCAGGTTGTTAGTGTAGAGAATGAAAGATATGTTAGTTTGTTAATATTAAAGGCTGCAATTTTTTTTATACACGTGAATGCAATAATAGTTTCATAGAATGCATCTTAGGGAAGAACTGTTGTTATGATAAAGATATATCTAGTTAAGAAATTTTGCTTCTATGAAACTCTCCAAAGATTTATTCATTAAATAATAAATATTGGTTACTTCAACATAAACACCTAAATCTAATTCATATTATGATCTTTTGGAAAATTAATTTTTTTATCAGTTTTAATGATAACAAATTAACTTTATTGCTGAATTCAATAAAATAAGGAATCAATTAAACTGGTTGAGTAATTGTTTATAAAATTTTAAACAGTTATTTAGATTAAAATATGTGATCTTCAATTTATTATACAATTCTTTAGTATTCTATAGTAATAAAGTTCTACTTTAATTAGACTTTTTATCCCCCTCTATCTTTTCATCTTTACATTGGAAAATTTTAATTCTATCATTCAACAAGAAGTGGAGCACAATCCCAAATTCAAATATCATTCAAACTGCAAAAAAATGTAAGCTTAACTAATCTTGGTTTTATAGATGATCTTCTCCTATTTTGTAAAGCTCAGCTGGTTTTTATCGCCACTTTCATAAAGGCCCTTGCCCAGCTATTTAAGGCTGCAAATTAACTTCATCAAAAGTAACTTTCTCGTCTCCAAGAGGGCTTCTAATCTAGAACAATCCATAGCATAGCATACAGGTATGCAATCCATAACCACTCATATACTTAGGACTTCTTGTGACAACAAGATGCCTCAACTACCTTGAGTGTTTACCCCTTATTGAAAAAATACAGAAATGTATTGGCTCATGAAAAAATACAGAAATGTATCGGCTCATGAAACAAAACTCTTTCCTATGCGGGTAAGTTACAGCTTATTCAATTTGTGCTAAACTCTTTACATATATACTAGAGTTCTCTCATTATCTTTCTCTCTTAAAACATCGTCAAAGCTATACAAAGACTACTCAAAGACTTCTTGTGGAGTCATTTGGATCGATCCAAAGGAGCTGCTAAGGTTAAAGGGACTGACCTATGTCTTCTTAAGAAAGAAGGTGAATTAAACATCTTATCTATTCGAACCACAAATCAGGCCTTAATTCTCAAACAACGCTGGTGGATTTTGCTAGACAAACAACCATTATGGGTTTGATGGCTTCACCCCTACTTCCTCCAGGGAAGATGCATTTGGAAAATAAACAAAAGCAACTCTCGATCACATTTCCTGAATCAATTATTAGGCTTGAGAGATATGGTTCAACTCGATGTCACAAGTAAAGTTGGTAATGGCAGACTCATTTTGTTATGGTATGATAAATGGTCAAGGCACAGTTCACTCATCACAACCAGTAATCCCGGTTCACTCATCACAACCAGTAATCCATCTTCATCTTTTTCTCTCAATGCTCATATGACATCAATCATCTGTGATAACTCCTGCCAGCTCCTACCTGACCTGACGCATATGTAACCTACATAATTTCCAAGGCCTAATTCTTCTGATTTTTTTATTAGAAAGACCGAGCGATGTTGATTGGCATAGAATCATCTAGAGCAAAGCGCTAACTTCCTGACTCTCTTTTTTACTTTGGCTAGCGATTCAGAATAAGCTTATGACTGCTGATCGACTACCATATTTGTACATAGATAAACATTGTCCTATGTGTCAAGTTCAAGTAAAAACAAGAGACCACTTTTCTTTACGTGCTCCTTCAATAATATTATATGGCAGAACATTCGAAGAAAATATCTATGGACTGATCAGAGGCACTCTCTCTATGAAATTAATCAACAATTATCAGCTCAATTTGCTGGCCCCACAATATGATAAATTCATACATATTCTAGCTTTGGGACTTTGCATATATATCCTATGGAGAGAAAGAAACTTCAAATGTTTTGCAAATCGAAGTTCTTCACTAGAGACCCTACAATCAGGCATAATCTGACATTTTTGAGAGCCAATACTAGTGAAGAAGATGCATCTCCACTGCATTATCAACATTCTCTCATCCTTGAACATCTGAAATTATTTATGATTCATCGTTGATCCACTAATCTTATATCTCTCCCTTTTGTCCTTCCTCCTTACAAGATTTTTCAAGGATTGTAGTTGGGTAATCTCCTCACAACTATGTCGATTTTATACTACCTTCTACATCTATTAATTAATACCATTTTTTCTTTTCAAAAAGAAACTTTATAAATACCTTCTTAAAAGTTATGTAAGGTAATAGTTTTGGTAATACTTTTCTCATAGTAATATAAAAATCTAATTCCTTACCCATAGATTAGTGTGTTCTTTGCTTTCTTTTGTGCAACAATTGGTATCAAACATAAGGTTTGATGTCAAAATGTCTCAACATAAGTTCAACATGACTTTACTCTATAAAAGGTGAATATGAGAGTGATTCTTATTCAGTAGGGATGCGTAACAACTTTAAAAGGAGAAGAAAATTTGTTAGAGAATTTAAGGACGTCAGGGAAGGAAGAGATTTTGTCAAGGGTACACAACACAATACTATTGAGTCTAAGAGATGAGGTCTTGAGAGAAGTGATTAATAAAACTAGTGTTGCTTTATTATTGAAACGAATTGAAAGTAAGCATAAGAAGAGATCACTTATGAATCATTTATAATAAAAGCAACGTTAGTATACCTTGAGGTTTTTAGAAAGTAACTAGCGAAAATCACATTGATAATTTTAATCGAGCCATCTTGGCTTTACAAGGTGAGGATTAAGCCACAATCATTTTATGCTCTTTGCCAAATTCATATGAGAATTTTGTTGATACCATGTTATATGGTAAAGAGACTATTTATTTCAGTAATGTGAACGATGCTTCGTAATCTAACGAATTAAAGAAAAAGGTCTTTGAAACATATCAATGCGTATTAAATATAAGTCTAGTTATCAACAGAGGAAGGAATGATGAAACACACTTTAAAAATATAAGTAAGTCACAATCTAGATTGAAGGCTAAAGTTGTTTGATGTTTTAATTGTAAAGTTAAAGGGCACTTTAAGAGGGATTGTCCACATCAAAAGAATGAAAATGTGAAAAGGGAAACATATGGAAAAACAAGTATTGTTGTAGTTTAGGAGAGTTTCAATGATAAGGATGGAAGAGACAATGATGTTTTAATAGCGAGTAATTCTGATTCTGTGAATCGATGAGTGATAGAAACTAGTGCTACTTATCATATAACTTTCAATAGGGACTAGTTTTTTTCTTTTAAAGAAAATCAAATTGGGTGATGATCGAGTGTTTGCTATCAAAATAAGTGGTTAAGTGCTGATCTAAATGCATAATAGAATTGTTAAAACATTGGATGGTTGGTATGTTTTTTAGCTTCATAAAAATATGATTTTTATAGATACTCTTTATAAATAAGGGTATAAATTTTTTGATGATGATGAATAACTTAAGGTGATAAAAGGAGTGTGGACTGTGATGAAAGAAAAATTACAACATGACAACCGTACCTTAATTGGAAAGACAATAATGAGATTGGTGGCCATATCCTAATTAATTTCAAAGAAGAATGAAGGAACTATAGTATGACACATATATATAGGTGAGTCACCTTATGGGCAATAAATGATAGAACTTTATAAAAGGAACTTATTAAAGGATAACAAACATGGGAAGGTAGAATTTTATAAGTTTTGTGTGCTTAGTAAAAAGTAGGTAACCTTTAAAGAAGTAGTGTTAAGAGAGGGACATATGTTGGCATAAACATATGAAAAGGTCATGTCCAGTTCAATGATGATCAGTACTGGTTCAAAGGTAATACAAAAACAACCTAGAATGAATGCTAGGAGAGCTGAAAATTCTACTTTAGGAGATAAAATAATGTCAAGAAGAAAGCATCAACATGGGATAGTCAAGGATAAAGCGAGAAGGACTGTCAAGTAGCCATGAAGATATGGTTAGGGAGACTTGGTCCCTAATGCTCTGACAATTGATAATAGGGATGAAAATATCTTTCAAAGGACTAGGAAAAGTCAGGTGAAAGATAAACAAATGAATATAAGGTTTCACAATATTAAGAAATTGATTGCATCTAATCATATCTTGTTGAAAAAAGGTCGCACGTTAGAGAATGTAACTAAATTATTGATAAAGTCCTTACCCACGTAGATTGAACTTGATGAATGCTCATATAGCTTAAAGCCTTTGAGGGCTTGTGTGGTAGGGAATAATTCTTAGATGGATGTTAGAGAATTCAAGTCTAGGTAGAAAATTGCGAGATATACTTTGAATTCTAGTGAAATAGAATTTCAGTAACATTAGGATTATAATAAAGTAGAGTTTTATTGACCTTGAATTTTTGTGAAATAGAATATCAATGATCTTAAGATTCTGTGGTGATAAAATTTCACATTAATTAGACTTTTTACATGTAATTCTATAAATATCTTGTTCAGAGTTTTGTAATATGATAGTTTTGGTCATACTTCTCCTTGTATCATCTTTCTTACATTAATAAAAGAGTCTAGTTCTTACCCATAAATTCTTGTATATTTTTACTTCCTTATTTTTCATATATAATACATCCATTTGCACAACATAAGGTATTAGTTATTATATAAATCTTGATCATAGGTTTATATATATATTAGAGTAATAACTGCTATAATTTCTCCACTATAAGAAAAGGATAAGGTATTAATTATATAAATATTGGTTATATATATATAGACACACACACACACACACACACACACACATATTTAGGTGTATAATTCATAATAATAACTATTATAATATCTCCATATTTATATATATGTATGTATAATTTAGAGTACATTATCACCCAACATGTTTTAGACTATGTTTGGTTGGATGTAAGGTTTTTAATGGAATGAAATAGATTGGAATGTAAATAGATGTAATATTAGAAAATTGTTGTTTGGGAGTGAGGGAGAGTTCATAATGTAATATAGTGAAATGTTGTTTGGAAGAAGGGTTCATAATGTAATATAGTGAAATATTGTTTATTATTATACATTCCATTTTAAACCCTCCAAATCAGAAGTAACTTATTTTTACTGTTTATGATGAAATGAGATGTAATGTGAAACCTTCTCCTTTCATCTTATTCCATTCATTTCATTATAAACCCCCTACTAAACGATGAAATAATATTACATTCCATTCCATTCCATTAATAACCACCCAACCAAATATATCCTTATGGATGAAGTAGCACTATAGCGTTGTTGACAGGACAGACCATATGGATTCCCCAACATTTTGGATTCTCTCTCTCTCCAAGCATATTATTGCCAAATTTTACACTCATCTTTAGCAACTTAAATTACACTACTCCAAAGTTCTTCCACAAGCTCAGACAATTGGCCCCACTAGTTGCTTTGAGTACAAGTACAAGAATTTTATGATTTGTAATCATATTATTTTTTCCCTAATCCTTCTTTATATTACCCAATAATGGGTTTCTTTTGGGACGGGAAAGATTGCTAGAATTTTAATTCTATATGTTCATGAAATTGATACTTTGTCAATATGATAAAGTAAACATAGTGGAAGTATTCAAGTAATAATCTATAAATTACACAGTTTATACATGTTATTAGTGCAGCAGGATTTGCGAAAAGAAGATAACAGCTTCATTAATTAGTTGACTAAGAAAAAAAGATAGATGAACATGACTTGCTTAGGAAAAGTACAGTATGTGTTCATACCTTAACCTCAATCATCAACGGAAGATGTGAAAGACAACTTTAAGACCATTTGTAAAAATAAGTCCTCCTTGTATACTTCTTATCTCAATCATTAATAGAAAATGTGAAAGAAAACTTTACTTTCCATTATTTGCTTACGGGGATTTTTAGATTTGAATGTCTATTTTGTATTGGATTTTACAAAGAAAGATGAAGTGAGTGAAGAAATAATATTAACGATCACAATAATTGTTTCACATAAAATAATGCAAAATCTCCTTAACTCGTAAACAAAGCATATAAGGATGTGTATGGTGAGTCAGGGATGCCCATTACGATCCATGAAGAAGATAAACTTAATCCAAGTACAGTTACTTAGTGGAACAAATTTGAAATTAGTGTTCTATAATTGCAAAGGTTTACAATTTTAATTCTTAGTCAATGTATAAGTGTAACTGTGTGTAAAAAGAATTAAAGCATATTTAAATTCATTTAGTCTAAAAGAAAAAATAAATTGAAACACAAAAGATTAAATAATTTGGCATTTATTTTGTACAACATGAAGTTTTGAAAAAGGTATGATATTATTATTAAGTTGAATAAATTTTTTTATAATTTCTTAATAACTTAATTTTATTTGTTTATTAACATTTTTAATAGAACAAAGTAGTTTTATGAATTTAATTTGCCTTATTATATCAATCTTTTACCTAATCAGGTTTTTATGGAACCAAGTTTTATAAATGAGATCGATTGGAGGATAATCTTGAATGTAAAAATATTAAAACATCATTTCATATAAAATTCTAATGATAATAATGATAATCGGAGCCAATACTTTTTTTTTTTTGAAAAGGAGCCGATACTATTTGAACAAATGTGTCATTAAATAAAGTTTCACATTCTTCATTTTTTTAATCACTTTATATATATATATATACACACACACGTGTGTGTGTGTTTTGATTTCTTCTACTTTATTATGTTCGTATAGTTTTTAAACTTTATAAAATTATAAAATAATTCTTTAATACATTCTTATATATTTAAAATAATATAGTTTTAAACTTTATAAAATTATTAAAAAAAACAAAAATGAAACTGACTTGAAGTCCGATCAAATAAATCCAAATGCAACAAACCGGACCGAATTGGGCCAGTCCCAAATCTAAATAAACCAATGTTGAAAGACCGGTTTACCCTCAGCAAACAAAAACAGAAAAACAAAAAGATATATTGAACACCGTATACAAAAAGATAAATAGACCACCGTACTCCTAAGATTCTATATTTGCTATCTCAAGGTACAACATATGTGGTTCACTATATACAAAGTGAGACTGTCTTTACTCTTTTGATGTTACAGAATAAATTTGGTGCAATTTGACCCAATCCAAAATCATATTAACCCAACATTATCAAAAATTGTTGTGTATGCTCTCCAAAAAAATAAAAATTAGCTAGTTGTACTTACATGTTGCCGCTTGGATGAATCAGTTCACTTGAGAATTTACCATTGGATTATTTCGAAATGGATGTTGCAGTCATAAACAGAGGAGGCTATAGAAAACGAGCGGTATGAAAGCATTATCAAGTTGAGCTGTGTACGCCTCCAATAAACCACTAACTATCACGGCTAGGAGGAGAGACACCCAGTTCTGCATAAAGTAGAAATAGAAACATCATAAATACTACAGACGCTGATTGACTAGTTAATCAACTACACCATCATATTTAGGAAATGCCAGTTTGGGGGTTGTTAGGAACCTCTATAGAGATTGCTAGTATATTGATAGAAAATATAGGAAATAACACTGGAGCAATGCTCCCCCTCCTGGAAATGTAATTCCCAGGCCTAATACAGTAGCTGTATTTTAGACAATAAACCAGAAAATGATTTCCCTCCTAAACCGAGTCCAATATATAGACTCTGCAACCTCTCCTTCTCTCTCTCTTTCCATAACAAACTCCTAACCACTAGCCTATGTGGCGTTTGCCCCCTTGCCCATCTTACCCCTAATGCTATAACCAGGAAGGGTAGTAACAGGGGTGAACAAAGACAAATGACTACCTCACTAACCAAACGGGATAGGAGAGAAATTAGCAGAAGATAAAGAAGTGCAAAATGTTGAGTTCTATCAAAAGATATAGAAAATAATCCGATTTTTATGCAAGTTCTTTTGCAGTTAAACACAACTTCTGGGACATATTCTATTATAATCTTTTACAGAACGTGTGAGCCTTCAATTTCCACGTAAATCAGCCATAAAGAGGACAACAAAACCTTCTTGTCAATCATAAAGAATTTATGGGTTAGTGAGTAGAGAGAGAAACCTGTGTAAGAATATAACCAGTCGAGGCCAGAAGTGGAAGCAAAACTGAGCACGCAGCCAAAACTGAAGTTATACCAGCTGCAGTGCCTTCAATAGTTTTCTCTGTGTCAAAAACAGTTCTCACGCATTAGCAGGGTGTCTAAGAGATCTTCGACCAAAAAAAAAAAAAAAAGGTGTCTAAGAGATAGCCACCAGAGCAAGAATTATTTCTCCCTTCATTCATTAACTTTCTTTTTCCAAGTAAAGCAAACACTTACTTCCTGTTTTCGACCACCTGAGTACACCATACTTGTGGCCAACCATTGATGCCTGAACACAAAAATCAAAAACCAAAAGATTAAATTATTCAAATATTCTACTCATCCACCAGATCAGTGATTATGCAAAAGAAGCATTACTAACCATTGTATCTCCGATTCCCAAGCTCAAAATTCCAGCAAAAGGTGCAAGGGGCCGATCATTATACCCAGAAGACATCCAAATAGGAATTGCACATCCCAACAACAGTGAAAAGTGGCTAAAGAAATTCAAAAAGCAACAAATGAAAGCAATTACTTATTTGAATCAAGTATAGTCATAAAGGGAACAAAAAAGTGAGGGAAATGAAAGTCATGCCTGACAATAAGGAGATCCGAGTCACGATGGTCTGTGAAAGCATTCATAAATTGATGTATGACTTGTCCAAAAGGCCAAATTTTCCAAACCTGATGGGTCATTAAGGAAAAAAAACTCGTTCATGCATATCATGAAATATCTAGAATGTTTTCAAGAACAAATGTTAACATACTCAAGGGCCTGTTTGGAAGAGGACACGAGTGAAATGCCTATTTTTCATTTCCCGTTAGACAGCAATAAGGACCAACTTGCTTACACATTGGACTAGTCCACCTCTTCGAGCCAATCAAAGGCCAGGGGTTCATGTCAAGCCTAAAACATCTAGTATCCTACTAAACAGTTTTTTAATAATAATAATAGCATTTAATATAATGTCGTGCCCCACACTTGGGTGTCCATTATCTTATTAGCCTCGAGCATCGTCATATAGGTTTACTTTTCAAAGTCTCAGATATGTCTTCAATTATTTTCCACATTTGTTCTGTCAAGTACACATCTAGGAACACTAATAAGAAGATGGTAAACTAGGGCAACACATAGTTAGTTACACGAATCCCCCATTAAAGTTTGTGAAATTAGTTATTTGTTGCACCAATGTTCGGAACAAAGTTCCATGCCTGGGTTCTTCATCAATAAACTAAATAGCTAATAAACCTGGAGCAGCCAAGATAAGCATGATTTAGAAATGCTTCTTTTCTGTTTCACTTTTCTTTTATAGAACAACTAACTCTACTCAAATTACAACCTATTCACAAGGAACAAACCTAAATGCTTGATTTTAGACATCTTCAACATGCAAACAAAATGCAAATTAAATATGAAAAAATCACAATAACATTTGGTGATTTTGACAACTTACTCGAATGATTTCTAATATCAGAAAAGCTGCCAGTGCTGCCCCAAATGCTAGACCAAGAAACTTTGGCTGCAATTGAAAGTCATGTTAGCTGTCTACTTAAGCAAATCATTCCTAAAAGCATTTTCAGTAAATGAGAAATAACGAAGTAAAGATAAATCCTTTTTCACTCCTAATCACCTGGAAGATGACAGCAGGGGAAAACATTAAAACAGCCACGAGATGATAGTACTTCCGAAGAAGAATTCTTTCAATCTTACTATTCTTTGATATGTTGTAGAACCTCTGGACAGACACAAGAATCACACATACCCAGTAGATACACAGTGATAGCCTTTTAACTGGCTCTGAGAAAACAAATTTAACCACCCTGTTGAAAAGTTCAATAGAAGATATTCTGAATCTGGTGGATGTAACAGTAATACAAGAAATCCAAATTTGCAGTCACAGACAGTTTTGTGTCAAAGTACAAAGCATAATATCTCACACTTTGATAAAGTTTCAAATCTTGACAAATCATTTAATTATTTCATGAAACTTGCGTATGTCATAATATGTTGAAATCAAACCAGCACAAAGAAAACATAACTGAAACAATCACATAGGACCAGGTGATTAGGTTAGTTCCAAGCCTGAACATCAAATGTGTATGCGTTTCTCTATCTCTATCTCTCTCTCTCCCCCTCTGCGTATGTGTGTGGGTGTGTGACTGCATGTGTGCGTGTGTGTGTGTGTGTGAGAGAGAGAGAGAGAGACAGAGAGCAGCAAACATAGTTTTACACTTCATAATTAGTTGAACCATCTGGTGCAAAAAGTATTCCTCCACATAATGCAATGGATATATGGTTAATGCAAGCACTAAGATTTATATTGAATTCAAAGTTCAGAGGAAAAATACCATAGATATGGATGCACATCAAAATCCTCAACAAGTTGCATCCACGATGGGCTGACCACGATTGTGATAAAACCAAGTAAGGCAAAGAATACAACAGATCGCCTTCCTTCACTGTATGCCCTTGCTCCACAATTGGATGGATTTCCAGGATAACGCATTATATGAAGCACGGATTTAAAGGCCATAGGCAGAATCAGAAGACCAAGAAGCAGTCCCTGGATTTACGAAACAACTTTCACTACCCAGTGATAATCAATTAAAAAGCTTAACATGTCCCATGCTGAGAATTTTCACAGATTAAAAATATACCTGAATGATAATACTGATCTCATTTCTCTTAGTTCCCATTCGTACAGGGACCAACACTGATGGAGTCAAGTACCCATGAAACTGTTCACACACAAAGCCATCACCAATATGATGTAAAAATACTTGGCTTAACCCAGGGAGAATAGCAAACTATCTTGTGCAGAAAAGCACTAGCCTTCTCAAATGTGCATGCCATCATGTCACCAAAGTAGAGCACAAGACTAGCAGTTACCAAAAGTGCTTCTCCTAGAAAAACAAGAGAACAAGAGTAATCACTGAACAGAGTCAACCATAAAAGATTTGCTTTCAATTTTCTAAAAGCATGATTATAGGCAGAGAACTTCATCCTATAACCCAACATGTTCACTTAAAGGGAACTGTAACACCACTCTGTTCTCATAATGTCAATGTGAGAGTTACGAATGAAAGAAGAAACAATCTATTGCAGCAAGACAGTAAATAAGATTATCAAACTGTATAACAGCAATGCAATAACAAACAAGTCATAAGGTAATGATGCAATGTTCTAGCGTATCACAATTTTATCAAACTAAACATACATGAAAGAATACACCAAACATACCAATGGAAGCACATGACGGGAAAGTATTAAGTAGGTGCTGCAACAATATGACAGAAGCACATCCATGAATAATAAACCACAGAAAATTCGACAGCAGGCCTGTAAAAGGTTAACTACAAAAATCAGCAAAGTTAAACAGTGACCTCCACCAACATTCTTCATTAGCCACTAAAAACTAAAGACATCAGTACTGTTCGCAACATACTCCAAATTTTGCTACCTCAGTCAACTGCCACACACAACTAAAAGAAAAAGGAAAGCAGTTACATAGATAAATCGTGCAGAACTGAAGACTAACCGTTAAGGGATAAAAAGGAAAGTGCTGCATATAGAACAAAACAACTTGAGCCAAACTTGAATAACCAAGCACTGAATGGAGGGCGTAGTGAATGTTTTGGTGAACATCGGACACTTATGCATAGGAATACCAATACAAAGAAGCTGGTAGCGGATGAGGCCCAGTATTCCAAGGCCAGGTTGTTAAGCTCTGCATGCAAATTGAAACATCATATGCGCATACGAAATTAGGAGCAAAAAGAGGACATGTAAAAATGCTGGAAAAGGTCAAAGAACTGATTCCCTGAACATTATTTCAAAGACAAGATAACGCTGCATGTGGAAGATAAAGTAAGCACTCTATGAATATCATAACTTAAAAATCATTCTACAACTTGTCATACCTAGCTATGTACCCAAGATCAGCATTTAGTAGTAAGCTAAATAATTGAAGCATAACCGATCAGAAAAAGATTAGTGGTTTGACCGCAAAACCAGTACCTTGGTGATTGGTTTGATGCAATAGCAACGCTCTTGACATCTGAATCAACTTGGCAAGCATCAAAGCAGGCAATGTGACCGCACCTAGCAATATCCCAGACGAAGCACCAGCCCTAAAATTTTGCAACAATTAAACCAATTATAATTCCGAACTTAATTACAAGGATAAAAAACGAAATTAACTAAAAACAGATATGGAAACCCTAGAGAAAAGGTACCTGGTTTTGAATAGAGAGAGAGAAGGAGAATTGTCGGAGAGGATCTCGACGGAGAAGGCAAAGAGGGAGAGAAGAGAGAGAGAAAGGCCATGGAGGAGAAGAGAGTAGGGAAGGGAGAAGAGGATGCAACCCACAAAAAGCGTGACCACGACTCTCTCGCCGTTTAACAGCGGCGAGATAGAGACGGCCATCAGACGGTATCCAATGTATATCCCAAACTCTAGTCTTAGAAATTATAATTTGTAAGTCATCCACAGAGAACGAGAGGGAGAGAAGGTGAGTCGTTTAGATTTCGTCTCTGCTGTTTCCAAATAATAGCTAGTCGGCGTTGAAGAGGTAGGGTTATTTTTTAAAAGAAGAAGATGAATATTTGAAGAGGAGAAAATCGAGCAAAAGTCGTACCAAAGACGAAGAAGAAGAACTTCTGTGTGTTTTTAAAAAGGAGTTGCGGTAGGATAAGGATATTAAAAAAAGAAGTAATATTTTAATAGAAGAGGTGTTTAAGAGGTGGTAGAAAAAGAAGGGTTAAAAACATCGGGTGCGTGGATTAGAAGTTGGCTCGATTAGGTGAGCCAGCTTCATCGTGTTTCGTCCGGTTCTAAGCTGCCACGTTTTATTTCATCTGGAAAATGGTCGACAATATTACCCAATTCACCCTCATATTTCTTCAATTGAATGCTTCAAAATCGACCAAAATTGAAGTCAAAGTCAAAGTTACAAAACAGCCTGACTAGTACGAAATAAAAGTAACTGGTTTTGAATAATTGTGTAAAATTATAAAGATAGTTACATTGTTTCAATGTGGATACGATAATTTTATCATCAGAACAGAACCACCAGGAAGTAGTTCTTCTGTTACAATCTGAAAGAATGACGAAAAAGGAAAGTACAACCTGTAGCATAACAAAGCTAACCAGCCTTCTCTGAAGACCTTTCGTGACACACATTTGGCAGCAGGTTGTCCCCTGCAGCACTTCTTGTTGATACAATAAACCCGGTTGTTGAAGCAGGGGAGAGTACGTATGAGACACTCAGCTCCACTCTCCAGAGACCCCAGCCAGTTGAAGGATCAACATGAAAGTCATTCTTCCGATATGATTTCTGTAACACTGTGTCAACTTTATATACCACAGCTGGCAGCTTAGATTATTGAGACAATGTTCTCATCAGACTAAAAGTTGTTTGAAGATTAAGGAGCTCATAGATGTCAGCGAATTTTGGACGACTACAGGAAAAACCAATCTTACAATTATCTATCTCTAATTCTCTATCAAGTTCTGCAGGAAAAGGTGTTGATGGTGACGAAAGCATATATTTGCACTTGCCATGAGGGATGAAATCTCAAAAGGGCCAACCTCTCGCACGCGAATTTCTCCAGGAATTTTCTTTGCGACGGGCAACTCTGATCTCCAGAAACAGCCTGTACGCCTTGTCTACTTTATTTGAAGCAATTAGTTTTGTATTTAGCTTGCTACAAATAAGCTTGCTTGGGCAAAAGCCCTTCCGTAAACATTCCTCCATAACACATATGGCGCTTTCAAGTTGTCCTATGTTGCAAAGCCCATTGATAATATACTCATAAACTTCAATATCAGAAGAGTAGCCACTCCCTTGCATGTCATGCCATACATTCAACAGCATTCCACATTTTCCAAATCTAGATAGCCGCATCAGCAATAGCTTATAAGCTTTGAGTGATATCTTACAGCCCGCTTTTCTTGCTTTCTTATAGATCACCATTGCAGCATGGGGGGGACCAAAATGGCAAAGAGGTTCAATAAAAGAAGTTATCGTCCCTGTTGTAGGAACCATTCCTCGATTTAGCATTTCATCAAACATTTCCAGTGCGTCAGCCACTTTCCGGGCTTTGATAAAAGCAGATATAAGATTGGTATAAGTTTCAATGTTTGGATCACAATTATCCCGCATCATACCCTCATAAAACTTAATACACTCATCAAAATCTCCAATAGAAATAAAATTAGAAATCATTGAATTGTAAACACCAGCGTCTCGCACACAGCCACTCTCCTTCATATTTTGGAAAACCTTGACAGCATGTTCCATCCTATTAGATCTCCCTAATCCCTCAAGAAGATAACGAAAAGTCAAGCAATCGGGAGTAAAACCATCTTTCCCCATTGCTTCAACAATTCTCTCAATCTCACTAACCCTGCCATATTTTGCCCACCCTCCGATAACTATATTATACGTCATAACATTAAATTTCACCTTGCCCTTGACTGAATTGAAGTACGAATTTGCTGCACCTACATGTGATCTTCTACACAGGCATTGCAAAAGAACATTCAAAGACTCAGTATTGCATTCAAATCCAAACTCTTGTGAGTTTCCTAATATCTGGACAGCTTTGTACACCCTACGAGCCCTAATTAAACTATCCATTAGAATTGATACTGTCTCCAAGTTGGGGTTCATACCTTTCGTCCTCAAATCTTGCACAACTTGCACCAAAAAATCAACAAACTTTCTTCTACCCAGTGCTTTAATGAGTACGTTGAAGCTATGAATGTTATTAGGTATCATAGGCTGCTTAACAGCCCAATTAAAGAAGATAACCATGGATTCCCCTCCTAAATTTCCTCTGTTCAGCACTTTACCAATAAGGTCAAGACTCAAATCCACATCGACGCTCGATAAAGCACACTCAATCGCCGAAATTCCTTTTAATTTCTGCAGAAAAACACCTCTCAATCTTTCTTCCGGCAACAACAAGTGGTCTACACCTGTTCCAATTTCAAACACTCCATTCTTTGCATTTAACGGAGATGGGAATGTTTTGGTTTTGTGAGAAATTGGTAAAATACTGGAGAGTTCATCGAGAACGTGTTTTTCATCAAGTTTTTTGGATTGGTTCTCGATGCCACCACATGGGTAGTGTGTAAGGTCTAAAGAGCTGAAATGAGAATTCAATGTCGAAGATGGACAAGAGAGAAGCTGGGTGAAGCGGTACCTCGTCGTTATAGTGAGGCGAGTGAAAAACCTGTTGCAACAAAACGCCATGAAAGCTTCTTTCTTGCAGGTGGTTCAAGGTAGGAGTCCGATTGCACCCAGTGGCCATCGCGGGGTTCCTGAAGCATCGTAGGTGGAATTCCGATTCCACACGAGGATCTCAATGGTGTCAAGTGCCATCGGTTTGTTGATTGATTAATTCATTCACCAATATGAACTCAATTGCTGATGAATGCAGAGGTTGGGATTTGATTTTAAGACATAGAAAGATGGCAATTAAGGAAAGTGTCACCAAGGGCTAAAAGATTCAAATAAGTTACTTTTAAATCACTTTGAACTGTGAAAAGTTGAAACAAGGCAATCAAAAAATAAAAACCCAGATCTAAGTTCCCCGCATGATCAAATACATTTATATTCGGGTCAAAATGAAGCAAACTTCATACATTTCCCAGGGAATGGAAACCGCAACTTTCCCAATAACCTCTCCCGAGTCAGCCTCAAACTGCACTAAAATTAAATCTTTCGAGAAGCTCAAAAACCAGCTCTTTTCATCCAAAGGAGAAAGCTTTCAATCGCAGAACTCCGCTTGGGTTGCTATAAATTGTAGAATCGGATTCTCGAGAAAATGATAGAAAGCAAAGAAAGAGAGAGAGAGATATAATTCTTGTGTGTTGACAAACGAAGAAAGTTAGAGAGAGAGAAGCCCTAAGCCAAGATGAAAAATTAATATTTTAATTAAAACAATAATGATACAAACAAACTACAGAGATAGAGATTTGACCAGAAAGGGAGGAGGAGAGAGGCGAGACTGACACAAAGAGATTCCACTAGCTGTAGCCTTTGCTGCTCCCTTGTTTTGTCCTGAGAAGGGATGGACACAAGGACTTTTTAACATTTTTTGTTTCGGATCATTATCAACATATTAATACTGTAGCTAATAATAACAAAATAGGGTCTTCAATTGGCTGGCTACATTGATAAGCAAATCAATTATGTTTGCATGATTACCAAAGAAATGAATGAATTAATGTTTCTTTAAAACTTTCTTTTTTTAACTATTGTCGAATATGTTTTCATTTTCAGACAATTCAATATAACTAGAAACATAACCCAAGGAGTGTGGTTGAGTGGCAAGGGACTTATCCTCGCCTTTAGATGCAATTCAATCAGTATATCAATTTTTCTCTAATGAATTAATATATTATACAAGAACTCTAAGATTACCTCAATTTACTATGCATTAAATGGAACCTGCAACACAAGAAAAAGATACAACAATATTGGATGTCGATAATATAATTAGTAGAAGCACAAGGAACTTTTCACATTAATACTTCATTATCCCAAGATAAATAGAAACAGATAACTAAAACTCAGTCAAATTTAAAATCAGGGCAAGATATTCATCATCAACTAATAATAAAACAAGCATTTTATCGTAAAATCTATTTCTGTAAAATGATTCATGAAACTCCCATTCGAATGGATCAATGTAATGGACAGATTAGACTCAGTTTAATAAATCAAGTACAAATCACTAAACAACTTCAACAAATACCGGAAGATAAACGTAGGAAAATAGAATATATTCATCTATCCACTATTCAAATTTATTAAAATCCACATTTCAAGACGATATATATTCACTCATTAGAATGGCAATTATTAATGAACGAATGCAAAATTTAAACGATCAAATTATAGGTATGATGAATGGCAATCTAGCTTATGGTAAAATCAAATTTAATACACGATTAAAATTAGGAATTTCATTAATATCACCGAATGCATATAAATTTTATAGAGAAAATCTCATGACAAAAGGACAATATCCCTTTTCCATTATATATCAAGTTAGTTATGCACTTACTAATTTCCATCATAGTATTGAATTTAAAAATACAGATCGCATATATATGGATCAATTATTTAATGAAGTAGCCAAAAGTAGGAACTAAATTTAGAACTCAATTATGACCCTTACCAGCTATTCAATATCCCATTATCCCACAAAGACATTCATTTTCCGATAAACCTACCACCATAGATCCTCCTTTATTAGTAAGATCCCAATCAATGAAGTGTACCAAACCTATTAGATTCATTGAACCTGAAACAAACAACAAATTCGAATTACCGATCCTATTACACAAGATCATCATCAAAAGTTAAATAAAATTCAACAACAAATTACGGATTTAACAACCCATATACAACATACATTATGAGTATCTCCCATCAAATAATGGAGTTAATAATACAACAAAATCAATTAGAAGAAAAAATTTCAAAATTAATGCACCATCATGTAAATATAAAACTATCCTTACATTAGTTATTTCAAAATAGTCTACAAAAGCTAGAGAATCAGAATACAAATATTGAACAAAAATAAGTCAGGATTTAACAAGTATTAGATAACTAATCTCCAATATTAGATAAAACAAAACAAATCCAAAAGGAACCCCTCATCAACAAAATAAACAAAAGCGACAAAATCGATAGTGGTATCAGAGCCTAGTATTACCATTCAACCATGAAAAATTTAAATAGACACGGTAGAACAAAATATAAATTATCAATTACAAGAAATTACGAGTCTAATTCAAAAACTAAAATTACAAGAATCTCTTGAACAAGTAAATGCTCAAATCGATACATTAGCAAATAATAAAGATAAAATCATATATGGCTATGAATCCGATCAGGAAGCATTTGTAGAAGAAGAAAAACCACAAGTAGTAGAACCGGAGAAAACCGACAGAAACCTGAATTAAAAAGTGGAGATAAAAGGAAGAAAGAGCAACAGAATGCATATAATTGGTCAACAAAAGAAGATTTCCTAAATCAACAAGGATATTATCAGAAAGGATCAAAAATTAAAAAATATCCTACTGAATATAGTCCCAAATATACCTCATTGGGAACAGATGGAACACTTAATCTTGACTGTGTTAATAATCCAGAAGCTCTTATATTAGAATGGTCAAATAAAATACAATTATTACTTCAAATCGATAAACCTTTTGGAGATGTAATGAACAAAGATTCATTATGGAATTTCATAATTTATAAAACAACAGGCATAGTACAAAGTTTTTTATTATATAATGCTGAAACTTTAAAAAATACATCTCATTATCAACAAGCAACAAGTGATGTTAATCTATTTCATGCAGTAGCAAGTGAAATCTATAAAGAATTTTTAAGTAAAGATATAATCACTAAAAAAGCCGAAGTATCTACAGCAGATAGATTAAAAGCATTATGGCGTTTAAATAATAAGAGAATTTGTGATATTTGTTATTTAGATAATTATATTTGTGAATTTTAAAAAATATTATTATAAACTCGCTAGAAATGAACAAGAAATGTATATCCATATTTTTATACAAAAATTACCCTATCCAATGAATCAAAAGGTAGAAGCAAAATTTCAAGAAAAACGTGATAAATCTGACGTAGATAATTTAGGCAGAGCTATTTTAACAACTCAGGAGTTATTAGCTGAATATTGTTTTGAAACCAAATTCCAACAGTATGGATGTGAGCTACCTAAAACATATCAATCGATTATGTTGTGAAAAGAATGCAGAAGTTCCCCAACAATATGGATGTGAGCTACCTAAAACATATCAATCGAAAAAAGTTAGACATTACTATAAACCTTATAGATATAAATGGAAACGGTTTCCCTCACACTATTATAAGAAAAAACCTTATAAAAAATTTTACCAAAAACAATTTAGAAGACGCAAATTTAGACAATTTAAACCCAGAAAAAATGATTGTCCTCAAAAGAAAAAATCATGTCGTTGTTGGATTTGTAAAGAAGAAGGGCATTATGCCAATCACTGTCCAAATAAACAAAAGAAGCAATACACAAATAAAGCCAATATTCTCTATTCAGCTATTCAAAATAAATTAGAACCAATCGAATCTGATTATGATACTAACTCTACAATTTCTTTTAACTCGTCTAAATCAAGATTATTATCTAGATGTGTATTGACAAATGTAATGAGTCGATTAGCAGCTGTAATTGTTTCTTGCTGATAGTGTTTTACTGATTCTTGTGTCTTTCTGATATATTGTGTTAATTGAATACAAATGGAACAAGAAGGTGTGGTCATTTGTATAAATAATAATGAGTGCCATATAATTCATACTGAGTCATAAACCATTCGAGAAAATTATCTCGAAATAGTAAACACTGAATATATAGATATTGTCTAAGATTATAATTAAATCCAAAATGATAAATGGCAGATAAAACAAATATTAACATTTGTGGGTCTAAAACAAAATAACATATTTCTACAAATTTAATGAAATAATTGGCATAAATATAGGAACAACTAAATAAAAAGAATAAAGTGTAAAAATGCATGATTATGATTACAAAGTATGGTTAATCAATATAATATTGAATTGCATTATGTAAATTATGAATATCCTTATTAAGAGAATAAATCATATGTTTAGAAACTACAATTAATTGAGTAACTTCAAGTTTAAGTTGATAGTTATTATGTTGTTTAGCTTGTTCTAACAGATCGTGATATTGATTAATCCATTGCTTATGATCATCGATCATTTGAGAACAAGTTTGGATTAATTGCTTAAGCATTCGTTTATTCTGAAAATACATGAGTACAAACTAATCAGTTAGACATTGCATTAGTTTAAGATAATAATCTCTTGTTTGTTTTACAATACTTTTGAATTCTGTTATTAACTGAATGAGTCTGGCGATGTCTTGCATAGTGTTGTAGTCATTACTGTCATATGCGTGCTTATTTCTGGCATGATATCTAATATTTAATTCATCGAGCCATGCTTCTCTTTCATATGTTGAGTTGATTAAATTCTTCAAAGTGCGTTTTCTGTCAAAGTTTCCCCTTTTTGATGAATACAAATACTCATGTTAGTAAAATAAAAATCATATACAGATTATAACTTTCACCGAAATTACAAAACTAAGAACTTCAGAACTAAATCTTCTTGTGTTCTTCAATCTTGTGATCTTCTATCTTCTTTTCATTTTTTCTCCCGCTATCTTTTCTTTCTTCTTCTTCTCCTCTACTTTTTCTTTCTCCTCCTTTCTTTTCTCTTCTCCCCCTATTTGTTATTAGTAAAAAATGATTACGACCGAAAGTGCTGCAATATCTCCCTCATCATTTCCTTTATCTCCTTGACTTCTTTGCCTAGTTGAACTATTTCTGCTTGTAAGTCAGTTGACAAGGTAGGTCGGTTATCATCCTTCTGTGGTTCTTCTTCAAAAGCAATTGTAGTGTTATATGCATCTGAAGATGGAACACATTCTTCAATGATCTCTAGGGTAGGAGGTTGTACAGATAGGTTGGGTTTTGGAATATCTAAATCATCAGGGGTTAGTAGTCTTAGAACTTGTCTTCTGAGCAAGGGTAGAACTTCTTCAAGTGAATATGTATTGGACAGTGGCCTAATATGCATAATGAACTTCACAAGGGACTCAATTATGCAAGTAAGATCTCCAATCTTCATAATTATGTGCTTCCCTTTAGTAAGTTTCCCCCTACTGGACATGGTTCATTTGTCGTTGATGGACTACCACTAGTCCCTGGTTCATCTGAGATGTGATGAGAAATGAAGGTTCTCGTCAACTTCTGTGCTACATAGCATGCTTCATCTATACGTTGCACTTCATCTGCAATTTGCTCTGCAGACAGATCATCTATTACCCCTTCTGGGTATAATTTCTGCTTCCCCTTATCAACATTACGTACAATGAGACACTTTGGTTGAATGTCAGGCACAACCTTTATCACGGTTTTCTCTGTGATTGGGAAAATAGTGTACAGTTGTTTTGTCATCTGTGTTGGGTATATTTTCTTCCCTTCATCTTTCAAAAACTCATAGAAGCTCTTCTCGTCTTCATTCAACAGATGCATTGTACAACTATTTACCAAAATAGGTTGTAAATATACATTCACTAACCTTCTTGGGGTTTCTTTGATCATTATATAGTTACTCCTCTTTACAGGTTGAACTTCTTCAGTCACTCTGATTCTCAAGTCTTCTTTCTTCAGAAGTTGAGAGGAGTTAACCTGTACCAGACTGAGTTCTGCTGATTTCCTCTTTTGAATATTAGTAGGAGTACTCTTCCTCTGAATGATTTTCTCCTTTTTCTCTGCTTCAATCAGTCTTGGAGTCTTTTAATGTTGCGATTTCTGCTTCTCAAACTCCAATTTTCTTTTACTCTGAGTCTCTTTAGCCAGTTTGGTTGTATCTTCCTTTAAGATTGAGACTAGCGATCTTGTAGCCTGAGGTGCTCTCGATTCTGCGACTACCACTTAACTTAGCTCTCTGGATTTCTTCTCCTCTTGTTGTCGAAGGGTTCGAACTCTGGGTGATCTTCTTGCTTGCTTCGAAATTTCACTTAGAAGTGTTTCCCCTTTTCTCTTCAATGCACCTTCTTCTATAGTCCGTACCTGGCTACTTTCTCTTCAAGAAATCATCTTTTCTTTCTCGGATTCATCTGATGATTTCTTTGCTTCAGACATGGGTATTTTCTCACTAGCTTGAGATTTAGAACTTTTTGAAGGTGACTTCTTCTTGGTACGCTCCCCCTCAGTTCTTGATTTAATATGAGAATCTGCTTCTACTTTTTCCAAATTTCTTAAACCCATTTTTGCAATTGTTGCGGAGTTAATAAAACTCTTGACATACTTTATTACTCTATTTCCTCTATCTAGAAGAACTCTAGATTCTCTGAATATCCTTGTCAGCAACATTCCATAAGGGTAACTGTTTGTATCTTTCATCGCCTTAACCATATGCTGAAAAATCAGAAATGGTAGATCAATAGGTTGGCGATTCAACAGATAGAACAGGCACTGTTCATCCAACGTCGTCACCAAGTGCCTTGATCCTGCTCTAGGTAGAATACAGTTAAATAGAATTGCATGTAAGACCCTAGCCTTAGGCACCAGACTTGAGGTCTTTCTCTCCGTTGGGTCGTTGTTGCCATACAACTGTTGATTGACTTCATCTTCCCTTATACTGAACTTTGTCATCCATCTCGCTTTGCTTGTGAGCTTTTCTCCAGTAGATGGACATTCAGTTACCTTCTCAATTGATTCCATCGTCACAATGATAGACATTCTATCTACTATAGAAATAATAGTATTGTCTACTAGCTTCACATTCTTCCAAAAATCATACACTTCATTTGGATATACTGCTTCTCGCACTCGAAAGAATTTCCTCCACCCTGCTGCAACTATATCCGATTCAACGTCCATGTCGTCTCTTCTCAAGGACTCAAAATAAACATTTCTTCCATAAACCATTGCTTGCTCCATTTGCATCTACGGTGGGTAAGAAATTGGATGCACAGGTTTGTTCTTCCGAACAGGTAAGGTCGGTTACAAAGATTTGAGAGGACTTAGAAATGAACAGTTTTTGTGTTGAGGATACTTCAAAGGTCGATGTTAGAGGTTATTAGGAGTGTTCTAGAATAGGTAAAAAAATCTTCAAGGCTATGAGATTTTTTCGTCAAAACTTCCTTGTGAGAGAAGTTAGTAGCTGTAACTCACTGTTACTGACGCCATTAACTTCTATGACCTTTTAACTTGGCTGTGACGTGTCAGACGGTTGGTCACTTAATATAACCATGTTGAGGTTCCGTCTGATTTCCTTGAACCGTTCTTCACTCAGTGGTTTAGTGAAGATGTCCGCCCATTGAAACTTTGTCTCAAAAAATTAAAGACTCACGATCCTTCTCTGAACGTAGTCTTGTAAGAAATGATGTCTGACTTCAATATGCTTCACTCGCGAATGTTGAATTGGATTCTTTGACAGATTGATGGCACTTATGTTGTCACAAAAGATCGGGATCTCCTCTTCTTGTACTGAGTAATCTTCTAGTTGATACTTGATCCATAACATTTGTGAATAGCAACTTGCGGCAGACATGTACTCGGCTTCAGCAGTTGATGGAGCGATTGAAATTTGTCTCTTTCTCGACCAGGAAACTAGATTTGGGCCAAGAAAGTGACAGCCTCCACTCATACTCTTTCTATCAATTCTATCTCCGGCATAGTCCGCATCGTAGTATCCAATCAACCTGAAATCTTTTCCTTTCTCATACATTAAGCAAAGATCAGTAGTACCTGCGAGATATATCATAATTCTTTTAACAGCAATGTAATGAGACTCTCTAGGATCGGCCTGATATGTCAGGTCTACTTGTTGTAAGATAAAGTAAGGAACCAATCATCCCTCTATACAGTGTTTGATCCACCTTCTTGCCAATTTTGTCTTTAGACAAAAGGTTTCAAGGATGCATCGGAGTTGACATTGGTTTCACTTTTTCCATATCAAACTTAGACAACAATTCTTTCAAATACTTTTGTTGATGGATAAAGATCTTTTCTTCGGTTTGCTTAACTTGCAGCCCAAGAAAGAACTTTAACTCTCCTATCATACTCATTTCAAACTCATTTTTCATCAAATTCTCAAAACTCATGCATAGATTTTTTTGAAGTCGCACCAAAAATAATGTCATCAACATAAATTTGAACTAAGATAAAATCATTCTTAATATTCTTTCTAAAGAGTGTCTTATCTACCTGACCTCTAATAAACCCACTCTCAATGAGAAAAGTACTCAGACGATCATACCAAGCTCTAGGAGCTTGTTTCAAGCCGTACAAAGCTTTATGAAGTCTATAGACATGATCCGGATACTTAACATCCTCGAAACCAGGAGGTTGCTTAACATAAACTTCTTCGTCTATAAAACCATTCAGAAATGCGCTTTTCACATCCATTTGAAAAAGCTTTATATTATGACAGACCGCATATGCAAGCAGTATCCTAATAGCTTCAAGTCT